>BQNB010003520.1:97132-109081 GCA_026074375.1 Tanacetum coccineum | reverse complement strand
CTCAAATATTTTTCAACATACAATATATATATGCATTTAGTGAAATTCCATAAACATTCACGTGAACATCGTTCGGCACATTGCAAATATTCATCAAATGCATCGGGTGATGTACCATATGCCAATTGGCGTATGCCGGATGTGCATTTCAAAAGAGGACTAAAACCTAAACAACCTGTACAATCGGGGCGTTGTTTAAAAAATAGGAAGTAATCGGGAATAGGGCCAACATTATAATTGCAAATATCATGTACGATTCTTTTAAAAAGTGTAGAATTCATACGATACCTTCGGCGAAAGTATTCTTCCGGATACATGGGTGGCGTGTTTTCATCCCCAAAATAATCGCGTCGTAACTTTTCTTTCGTCGTTTCTCGATCGCGTCCAATATGTCGCCTTGTACATTTTTCTGAACTTTCGCCTTCCTTTTCCTCCAAAGCTTCATATTGCTCAAAATAATCGCAATATTGTATATATCGATCCATATCGAGTTGAGAGTAGTAATCGTAAAAATCAGACATATCATTGTTGGAATTCATATTGTATTGTTGTAAGTAAGTAGTGTGTGAAAAGTTTTAGAGTTTTATGAGGGTTTTTATAGAGTTAAAGTGGGCAAAAATGGACCAAAACCCTTAAAATAACGGCTAGTTTTTTAAACCCAACGACTATTTCTTTAAAAAAAATAATTAAAAAAAAATAAAAAATAAAAAAATTATAAACGGGAAAACGCGAGACGCGATACGGCGTTCGCGTTTTCGCGTCGCGTTTTCTCGGAACGCGTCGGTTAGGGATCTCGGCGCCATACCCGAAAACGCCAGATGGGGTGTGGTTGGCTGCGTTTTCCCGTCGCGTTTTGGCCACGGCTCACCGTACCCTGAGCTCTAAGGCTGGATGGAGTGGTGGTGACAAAGTCATCTTACACGTCAGCTTTGTCTCTTCAACTTTAAAACTCACATTTCACCCGTAATAGCAATTTATCTTTCAACAAAACTCACATTTCATTAAAATATCGACTTTATATAAAATATACCCCACTAAATACCCACACACACTCACAAACCAAATAAAACATATTAAAAACACACTCACTAACACCACTAACCTTTCAACCAGAAAGGTGAGTGGCTCACCTATTTACCACCAACTCACGCGTGAGTTAAGGTGGGCGACATAACACTAACTTAGGTGTGTCGTGGTTTGTGAGGTGAGTTACCTCCCACTTCGTCTAGCCTAAGAATAGGGTGATTTGCACAATCCATTAAATTATTTGCATACTCAAAAAGCAGTGTGTGTTGTCATTTATAACTCTATAGGGTGAACATAAGTAAAATGATTTAAAGGTATATATGTCAAAACACACTACTTTTAAATGTGCAAATCATTTAATAGCGTGTGCAAATCACCTTCGTATAACAATTTGATAAGATATTAACTATGCTAATAGCTACACTGACATTAATGCATCATAGGTTGTACACTGGGCTTAAGTACTCAATATGGTTCATACATTAATAAGCAGGGTTTTAAAAGGCACCTCATGGTGCCACTAATGTCTCGCAAAAGCGTGAGACGTGACCTCCATGTCACGCAATAGACCAAGGTGCACGCTTAAGGCGTGACGTGAGATGAGAAGTGAAAAAACGTGATAAGGCGCGCTAAGACATGATGCATGAAGACTTTTTTGAATTCAATTTCGATAAAAATCGTTTCATTTTTTTTATAGAAATGAGAAACATTACATGCAAAGCTAGTTTCTTGACATTTTTTTATATATGACGCTTTTTGGAAACTCAATATATATGAAATATGATATAAATATATAAACTTATAAATATTTTCATATTTTGTGTCGCTTTTTGTCACACTTTAAAAAACGGCATGACTCACCATGGCTTCTAAGGCGTGAGGCTTCGCCATGTCGCCACGCCATGCCCCACCTCACGCTATTTATAACCTTGTTAATAATCAACTTTTTTGAGAGATAATAGCATTAGATTAAAAAAATCTAATTATTTTTTAGTTTTCGCATCATTAATGACTCGTGATGGTATAACCGGTCATGCCAAAAATATTATAATTATTGCTCATAAACTTATATTATGGCTAGTGATTATCTTGCACTAATATATGTATAATGCATGTCGAGGAAAATACAAAAGAATATAATGTATCCTTAATATTAAACTTCTTCCTCATGACAATTTTTATATTTTCTTTTACAGAGCAAAATGTGTTAGCATAGATTCTTACATCTATGAACATAGTGTGTAATATATTTGACACACTTGTATTTTACATACATCACATTGCGTTTTTGCCTAAATCACATATTTGTTTGCTCATTTCTTATTTTACCACTACTAGTGGTTTGTCATTTTCATATTATCTCGACCATATCATTTACCATGATAAATGATCGTTAGACATTTATCATTACATTATCATATTCACTTAAGGGAATGAAGATATTATATTGATCATTATATCATATTCATTTGAGGGAATGAACATCTTATGTTGATCATTTTATCACATTTGCTCGAGGGAATGAAGATTTATGTTGATCATTATATCACATTCACATGAGGGAATGAAGATCTTTATGTTGATCATTTCATCACACTCGCGTTAAGGAATGTAGATTTTATCTTATTTGATTCCCTTGAGAGAATCATGATAAAACTTCTAACAATAACGTGAGGTTACGTTATTTTGATTCTTTTTAAAAGAATCAGGATAGAATTTAAGGTTCTAATTATCATTTTTCAAATACAACATGAGGTTATGTCCTAGATCATTTTGAAAGAATCATGTTAAAACTTCGAGGTTCTAATTATTTATTCTTTAACATAATATGATGTTATATTACTTTGAATCGATGGAGGTCAATTCCGAGTCTAATCCGTTGGAAAGGAAGGATGCAGAGGGTCCTTGTTTGGATGAAAGTTTGGAAAATAAGGAGCATTTGGATGTCGATAGTTGTGATTCAGATTCCCCTAAGAATGTTAACAATTATCTTCATGTAATTTTAATGGAATATGAAGTTCTAATTTTTATTTTCAGCATAACACTAGGTTAGGGGTGAGCACGGTCCAAGGATCGGACCGAGACCGAGTTGGTCTAAAACGCCGAACCGAGGACCGGACCAAAATGGTACGTATTGGTGAGCAGAAACCGCACCGCAAACCGCAAAACCGTAAAAACCGCACCACAAAAACCGCAAAATCGCAAAAACCGTGGTTTGGTTTTAAGAAAAAAGAAAAACCGTATTTTGCGGTGCCGGGTAAAACCGCACCGCATTGCATATTTATTTTTTAAAACCGAAAACGGCACACTGATTATTTAATGTGTGTTATAAGGCTTCTACCACATATTATCATTAATATTCTTATAAGTTATAAGTGATGTGTGTGTGTGTTTACATTAAATATATATGCGTTGTTATAACCGAAAAAAACCGACATTGTAAACCAAAAACCGCAAAAACCGCACGTGATGGTGCGGTACGGTTAAAAACCGCAAACCCGCAAAAACCGCAAAACCGAAATCGTAAACCGTGGTGCGGTTCGGTTTCTATTTTTGAAGAAACCGCAAGTGCGGTTGCGGTTCGATTTTAGTCAAAAACCGCATCATGCTCACCCTTAATGGTACGGTCCGGTCCGGTCTGGGTCGGTCTTCGGTCCGGTCCGGTCCTACACGACATAATCATCGGGTTTTTGGTAAGACAGAAACGGACCGGAACGAACCGAGACCGAAAGTAACAAAAACCCCGGACCGAGGACCAGACCGAAATACGTTCGGTCCGATCTAGTTTTCCGGTCTGGTCCGGTCTCCGGTACAACATGCTCACCCCTACCCTAGGTTATGTGATTATGATTACTTTTAAAATTTTATTAAACATAAAGTTTTAGATAAAATAACAATCATAACTTGAGGTTATGCTATTTTTCTCCAAAGAAATCACAATTGAACAACTTAACAATAACTTGAAGCTATTGTACTTTTATTATATTAATCGTAGTATTACTTGATGTTTCAAGATGAATAACAATATACATAATACGAGGTTATGGAGTCTATGTAATTTTTTTAAAAATAAATGGTGCAATTCGGGGCAACCCGAAAACCGAATCGGATTTAAATTCGATTTACGATTTGACCCATTTTTTTAACCGAACAACCTGATAACAAAACCGATCAACACCCCTACTATATAAACTCATTATGCAAATTAATCACTTTACATAATGAAGTTGCGATTTATAGCACAAAAAAGAGAAAACGTAATATCAATGTTATTCATTGATATTTAAAAATTTTGATTTATAGTTAAATAAGTTGAGTTTCCGGTTTATGAATCAACTGAATTTTGCTCAAAATCAGCTTTTGGTGATTATACTGGTTTTGGTTAATCGGCAAGTCAATCCGGTTTAGACCATTAGTATTTATACATTTAGTTTGCTATTTTTTCGAAACATAATCTGTATTACACACGTCAAGATTTTCTCGTTATATTATACAAAAGAACATTTATCATAGTTCTTATACACACAACATCTACAGTAAACTTATTTTTAATATTTTTTAAATCTGTTGAAGTATAAATATACTACTAGGTATAATATAAAGCTAAAGTAACGTTATGTAAAAAAAATGTTTCACTTTAGCTCTTTAGAGGAAAGAAAAGAATTGATGAAACATGGCTTTGGAATAAAGATTACTTCCTCCGTCTCAAAATTATTGTTCCCCGACAAAAAACACACAGTTTAAGAAAAGTGCATTTATTACTGCTTTCTCTTTTTTACTTTTTGACAGAATGACAGTTTTACCCTTAACTAATTAATTAACGTCTTCTTTCAAGTTTGTAATTATAATTTCAAACAAATGGTAATATAGTAAACTTGATCAAACTTCTCTATCTATTTTTAGTAGTGGACAATTAAATTGGGACATCTCAAAAAAAAACGTGGACAATAAAAATAGGACGGAGGGAGCAAATGATTGTGAAACAAGATCAAATGGGTTATCATGTTTTTGAGTGAAATTGGTTTGACATTTTAAATTTTTTGATAACTAAAGTTAAGTTTTGAGAATTGATTTGCATACTTTTGAAAATGATTGAGACACTTGATTATTACATTACATAATTGTGTTATGTTTATAGTGTACTCTATCTGCTTAAGTTTTTATTATTTTAAGTTTTATAGTTGATTTTTTTATTTAGAATTTGAGAAACATTCTGGCATTCAGGCATTCAGCTGTAGTTTCGGCCTTTCAGGATTGACAAAATGGGCTTAGTCAGCCAACATAATTTAATAAAGTCTTGGTTTACTTTTGATGGGCCATATAAATCAAATTTTTACTCGTACAAAACAAAACTATTCGGTGAGTATTCACATTTTTATTATCAACTTTTTATTTTTGTGTTAATAACTTTGTAAATAAATAATGTGAGTGTAGCCATGCATAGTAATTTGGTGAGCTATTTGAGATAGTTATACTTTTGTTAGAAGAAATACAGAAAAAGAACCAAAAAGAAATTAATCAATGTATGATTTAATTGTATAGTAGCTATGCAATGAGTAATGTATAAATACTATTTATTGGGTGTATAATTATATAGTACGTAGTAAATATGGTTGGTAAAAGATGAAGTGATAGGAGTTAATGATTTATAAATGAAAACTAACGAAACGTATAGATATGGATATAATTAAGGCTTATGTTATATGTACCCCATGAAACACCATTTGTATCTCCCCCGGTTTTTTTGCCTTGCACATTTTTACGAACTTTCGCCTTCATTTTCCTCCAAAGCTTCATATTGCTCAAAATAGTAGCAATATTGTGTATATCGATCCATATCGAGTTGAGAGTAGTAATCGTAAAAATCAGACATATCATTGTTGGAATTCATATTGTATTGTTGTAAGTAGTGTGTGAAAAATTGTAGAGTTTTATGAGAGTTTTTATAGAGTTAAAGTGGGCAAAAATGGACAAAAACCCTTAAAATAACGGCTAGTTTTTTAAACCCAACGGCTATTTCTTTGAAAAAAATAATTAAAAAAAATAAAAAATAAAAAAATTTATAAACGCGAGACACGGTACGGCGTTTGGCGTTTTCGTGTTGCGTTTTCCCAGACCGCGTCGGCTGGGGATCTCGGTGCCACACCCGAAAACGCCAGATGGGGTGTGGTTGGCTGCGTTTTCCCTTCGCGTTTTGGCCACGGCTCACCATACCCTGAGCTCTAAGGCTGGATGGAGTGGTGGTGACAAAGTCACCTTACACGTCAGCTTTGTCTCTTCAACTTTAAAATTCACCTTTCACCCGTAATAGCAACTCATCTTTCAACAAAACTCACATTTCATTAAAATACCGACTTTATATAAAATATACCCCACTAAATACCCACACACACTCACAAACCAAATAAAATTTATTAAAAACACACTCACTAACACCACTCACCTTTCAACTAGAAAGGTGAGTGACTCACCTATTTACCACCAACTCACGTGTGAGTTTAGGTGGGCGACATAACACTAACTTAGGTGAGTGGTGGTTTGTGAGGTGAGTTACCTCCCACTTCTTCTAGCCTAAGAGTAGGGTGATTTGCACAATCCATTAAATTATTTGCATACTCAAAAAGTAGTGTGTGTTGTCATTTATAACTTTATAGGGGTGAACATAAGTAAAATGATTTAGAGGTATATATGTCAAAACACACTACTTTTGAATGTGCAAATCATTTAATAGAGTGTGCAAATCACCTTCGTATAACAATTTGATAAGATATTAGCTATGCTAATAGCTACACTGACATTAATGCATTATAGGTTGTACACTGGGCTTAAGTACTCAATATGGTTCATACATTAATAAGCAGGGTTTTAAAAGGCATCTCATGGTGCCACTAATGTCTCGCAAAAGCGTGAGGCATGACCTCCATGCCACACAATAGACCAAGGTGCACGCTTAAGGCGTGACGTGAGATGAGAAGTGAAAAAACATGATAAGGCGCGCTAAGACATGATGCATGAAGACTTTTTTGAATTTAATTTCGATAAAAATCGTTTCATTTTTTTAATAGAAATGAGAAACATTACATGCAAAGATAGTTTCTTGACATTTTTTATATATGACGCTTTTTGGAAACTCAATATATATGAAATATGATATAAATATATAAACTTATAAATATTTTCATATTTTGTGCCGCTTTTTGTCACGCTTTAAAAAACGCCATGACTCACCATGGCTTCTAAGGCGTGAGGCTTGGCCATGTCGCCACACCACGCCACACCTCACGCTATTTATAAACTTGTTAATAATCAACTTTTTTGAGAGATAATAACATTAGATTAAAAAAATCTAATTATTTTTTAGTTTTCGCATCATTAATGACTCGTGATGGTATAACCGGTCATGCCAAAAATATTATAATTATTGCTCATAAACTTATATTATGGCTAGTGATTATCTTGCACTCATATATGTATAATGCATGTCGAGGAAAATACAAAAGAATATAATGTATCCTTAATATTAAACTTCTTCCTCATGACAATTTGTATATTTTCTTTTACCGAGCAAAATGTGTTAGCATATATTCTTACATCTATGAATATAGTGTGTAATATCTTTGACACTTGTATTTTACATACATCACATTGCGTTTTTGCCTAAATCACATATTTGTTTGCTCATTTCTTATTTTGCCACTACTAGTGGTTTGTCATTTTCATATTATCTCGACCATATCATTTACCATGATAAATGATCGTTAGACATTTATCATTACATTATCATATTCACTTAAGGGAATGAAGATATTATATTGATCATTATATCATATTCATTTGAGGGAATGAACATCTTATGTTGATCATTTTATCACATTCGCTCGAGGGAATGAAGATTTATGTTGATCATTATATCACATTCACATGAGGGAATGAAGATCTTTATGTTGATCATTTCATCACACTCGCGTTAAGGAATGTAGATTTTATCTTATTTGATTCCCTTGAGAGAATCATGATAAAACTTCTAACAATAACGTGAGGTTACGTTATTTTGATTCTTTTTAAAAGAATCATGATAGAATTTAAGGTTCTAATTATCATTTTTCAAATACAACATGAGGTTATGTCCTAGATCATTTTGAAAGAATCATGTTAAAACTTGAGGTTCTAATTATTTATTCTTTAACATAATATGATGTTATATTACTTTGATTATCTTCATGTAATTTTAATGGAATATGAAGTTCTAATTTTTATTTTCAGCATAACACTAGGTTAGGGGTGAGCACGGTCCAAAGACCGGACCGAGACCGAGTTGGTCCAAAACGTCGGACCGAGGACCGAACCGAAATGGTACGTATTGGTGAGCAGAAACCGCACCACAAACCGTAAAACCGCAAAAACCGCACCACAAAAACCGCAAAACCGCAAAAACCGTGGTTCGGTTTTAAGAAAAATGAAAAACCATATTTTGCGGTGCCGGGTAAAACCGCACCCCAAAAACCGCATCGCATCGCATATTTATTTTTTAAAACCGAAAACGGCACACTGATTATTTAATGTGTGTTATAAGGCTTCTACCACATATTATCATTAATATCTTTATAAGTTATAAGTGATGTGTGTGTGTGTTTACATTAAATATATATGCGTTGTTATAACCGAAAAAAACCGACATTGTAAACCAAAAACCGCAAAAACCGCACGTGATGGTGCGGTGCGGTTAAAAACCGCAAACCCCGCAAAAATCGCAAAACCGAAACCGCAAACCGTGGTGCGGTTCGGTTTCTATTTTTGAAGAAACCGCAAGTGCGGTTGCGGTTCGATGTTAGTAAAAAACCGCATCATGCCCACCCTTAATGGTATGGTCCGGTCCGGGTCTGGGTTGGTCTTCGGTCTGGTCCGGTCCTACACGACATAATCATCAGGTTTTTGGTAAGACCGAACCGGACCGGACCGGACCGAGACCGAAAGTAACAAAAACCCCGGACCGAGGACCGGACCGAAATACGTTCGGTCCGGTCCGGTTTTCCGGTCCGGTCTCCGGTACAACATGCTCACCCCTACACTAGGTTATGTGATTATGATTACTTTTAAAATTTTATTAAACCTAAAGTTTTAGATAAAATAACAATCATAACTTGAGGTTATGCTATTTTTTTTCAAAAAAATCACAATTGAACAACTTAACAATAACTTGAAGCTATTGTACATTTATTATATTAATCGTAGTATTACTTGATGTTTCATGATGAATAACAATATACATAATATGAGGTTATGGAGTCTATGTAATTTTTTTAAAAATAAATGGGCAATTCGGGTCAACCCGATAACCGAATCGGATTCACATTCGAATTACATTGACCCTTTTTTTTTAACCGATACAAACCTGATAAACACAACCGATCAACACCCCTACTATATAAACTCATTATGCAAATTAATCACTTTACATAATGAAGTTGCGATTTATAGCACAAAAAAGAGAAAACGTAATATCAATGTTATTCATTGATATTTAAAAATTTTGATTTATAGTTAAATAAGTTGAGTTTCCGGTTTATGAATCAACTGAATTTTGCTCAAAATCAGCTTTTGGTGATTATACTGGTTTTTGGTTTAATCGGGCAAGTCAATCCGGATTTTAGAGCATTGTTATTTATACATTTAGTTTGCTATTTTTTCGAAACATAATCTGTATTACACACGTCAAAATTTTCTCGTTATATTATACAAAAGAACATTTATCATAGTTCTTATACACACAACATCTACAGTAAACTTATTTTTAATATTTTTTAAATCTGTTGAAGTATAAATATACTACTAGGTATAATATAAAGCTAAAGTAACGTCATGTAAAAAAAATGTTTTGTTGCATTATGAAATTTAAGACAGTTGGTCGAAAGGTAACCCATATAGATATTAGGGAGAATTACATATATATCCTTATTTTGCAAAGAAATTACATATATATTCAAACAAACTTAAAAATTATATATATGTCCATCTTTTGCTTCAAAATTACATATATATCCTTTTTTTTTTAAAATTTCATGAAAAATTTTAAAAAAATTCCACAAGATCGTGTATGTTAGTGCATAAAAAAGTTGTGAAGGAAGTTTTTCTAAAAGTGGACAGTTTTACCAAAACAAATTGTTAAAAAAATGTTTGTGCATTAAATCATTTTTTTTTTGCATTAAAAATTCGTTTTCGTACTAAACTTCTTTTTATTTTTTTCATCGAAATATTATTGCGCATCATAGTATATAACAAGTATAAAATTTTGTGAATCAATAAAATTTTTGTAAAGGAAGTTTTTCTAATTTTGAGTTTTTATATTTTTTTAATGCATACAAAACGAAATTTCGAAGCACAAAAATTTATTAATGCCTAAAATTTTTAACTTGTTATAGTATGATGTGCAATAAAATTTTGATGTAAAAAGTCAAAAGAAGTTGGGTACAAAAACGATTTTTTGATGCACAAAAAAAGATTTAATGCAAAAATGTTTTTTTCATAATATTTTTCGGCAAGACTATCCACTTTTAAGAAAACTTCTTTCATAACTTTTTTATGCACCAACATACACGATATTGTGAATTTTTTTAAAAATTTTTAAGAATTTTAAAAAAAGAGAGGGATATATACGTAATTTTGAAACAAAATAAGGGATATATATGTAAAAATTAAGTTAGTTTGGATATATATGTAACTTCTCTGCAAATTAGGGATATATATGTAATTCCCCCTAGATATTAACCCGTATAGATATATAACAATCTAACTAGTCGTTGTGCAATACACGGGCAAGTTACTAATCATTTGCATTTGCCTTTTTAAAAATATAAAGCTTATTTGCATTAAGGTGAGAAGAAAATAAAAAAATTGACGAAGTAACAACAAAGAAACTTATTAGTCCCTCCGTCCCTAAATAAGTGTCTAGTATTGACTTTCGAAGTCATTATTCTTCAACTTTGACCTTAAATTATGTTGTTTGTGTTATATAATACTTGATGAAAATCATACCAATGAAAATACATTTATAACTCAATTCATTCATATATTTGCATCAAGTATTATATAATACAATCAAAATAATTTGAGGTCAAAGTTGAACAATAATGACTTCGAAAGTCAATAGTGTACACTTATTTAGGGACGGAAGGGGTATTAAACTTCACCTCATGGTTAATGAATAATTTAGAGATATTCTTCTAAGAGCATTAGGTATCATAACGTGGCTCAGGCATTATGTCGACGTGGCTCAACATTATGCCGCGTTACGACACTGCCCACCTCGCGTTGCAACGCCATTGGTCTCGGCGTTAAGCCACCAACGTGCATTGAAATGTAAAAATTCTTTTTTTCTTTTTCGATTTAAATGAGTTGTGTTTGTGTGTGTGTGTATAGGGTGTGCGTGTTTATAGTGTGTGTACTATATGTTTTACTCTGTGTGTGTAGTGTGTGTGTATGAGGATGGAGACGAGTGAGTTTCAAAAGTCAAAAGGTTGGTGTTTAACAAAATAGTTTTTGTATTATTTTTTGTTTTTTTATTTTGGTTTGTATTTAATTTAATGGATACAAAATTAATTTTTGTTCAAAAATGAAAAAAGATAATAAAAAAGTGAGTTACCAAAAGAAAGTGTTAAGAGATGTTACAAGTGAAGGGTATTTTAATGTGTTGATGCTAAATATAAAAATGCTGAAGTGACGTTTAGATGACAATAATTTTTTGTGCTAAAGATATTATGATACATGACTTTCAAATATACACAAATTATATATTTATATTTTTATGGTGATGACGCATCACATGATGCAATTGTATCCATTTAGTGGCAATTATTTAAAGTTTTGAGCTTATTGATACTATATTTAATTGTTTATCTCTCTTTGTATCGTTTTATCTTATTATCT
>BQNB010003520.1:22383-95201 GCA_026074375.1 Tanacetum coccineum | reverse complement strand
ATCTCATGAGACTTTTGACACTAATGATTCACGCTGATATTTATACTAGTAAATCACCTGAGATTCAAGTAATAAGCTGACATTTATACTAGTGAATGGACAATTTTTATATCAATTTTTGTATACTAGTGATTCACTTTGAATCTAATGAGATTCCACTTGAATCTCAGGAGATTCCATTCACTAGTATAAATGTCAGCTTATTACTTGAATCTCAGCTTATTACAAATTCAAGACAGCTTATCACTAGTATAAATGAGACACCTCAATTACAAATTCAAGACAGCTTATTACAAATTCAAGACAACTTATTACAAATGGAATCTCATGAGATTCCATTTACTAGTATAAATGTCATCTTATTACTTGAATCTCAGCTTATTACAAATTCAAGACAGTTTGTTACAAATCTCATGAGATTTCACCTGTAACTTCTTCCATAACTTCTTCCATAACTGTAACTTCTTCAACAATAACTTCGTTTAGTTTATTTAGTTCTTCTTCATCCATTTGGAGCGATGTTTCTTCATCCATTTCGTTTAGTTTATTACTTGAATCTCAGCTTATTCCGGTGATGGTGGTGATGTTTCCGGCGATGGTGGTGATGTTAGGGTTCGGATGATGGTGGTGATGTTAGGGTTCCGAGTATGATGATGGTGGTGATGTTAGGGTTCCGAGTATGATGATGGTGGTGATGGTGGCGCTGTGTTCCGATGATGATGGTGATGTGTTCCGATGATGGTGGCGATGTTTGCGGTGTAGTAGGGATGGAGACGTTTTTCCGGCGGTGGTTTTAGGGTTCCTCCGGTGGAGGTGTGTTTTTTAGGAGAGAGAAAAAAAATAAATAAATGAGATGGAGGTGTGTTTTTTGGGCATTATATATGTGTGAAGGATTGAATCATGGCCATTGGATGTGAATGAAATGGATGGCCAAGATCAAGTAATTTGATCTTTTTTTTGCCCTTGCTTTTTGAGGATCTCATCTCATTTCATGTTTGGTTCACAAGTTATATGTGAAAGGATTGTGACTCATATGCTAGTTAATTATCTTATTACCCTTTACAACAAAACATTTACAAACAATAAAATAATGAAGACTGGGTATATTTGTCCAACTCAACATTTATTACTTTGTGTCCCCACTGATTTTATAAAACATCCCATGTGTGATGGATTTATATGTCACCCATTCTTAACATTTTAAATGCAAAGTCTCCTTTAGGGGTGAGCACAGTCCAAGGACCGGACCGGACTGGACCGACCTTAGACCGAGACCGAAACTAGCCCAAACGGCGGACCGAGGACCGGACCGAAATGGTACGGTCCGGTCCGGTCCGGGTCGGTCTTCGGTCCGGTCCTACACGCATTATCATCGGGTTTTTGGTCGGACCGGACCGGACCGGACCGGACCGACCGGACCTAGGACCGAATTGGTCCAAAACACCGGACCGCGAACCGGACCGAAATACCTTCGGTCCGGTCCGGTCGGTCTGGTTCGGTCTGGTCCGGTTGGTCCTGTTCTGTCCGGTCTTCCGGTCCGATCCGGTCGACGGTCCGGTATGCTCACCCTTAGTCTCCTTCTTATTTATTAACCAAACACATTATGTAATTGTATTTCAATATCAAACCCACAAAAAACCACCCAAATACAATGAACCAAACAGCCCCTAAGAGGATAGCTTGGTTACAATTTTTATAGCCAACTAGCTACAATCCTTAACAAAAAATACACAAAAATGATTCAGGGACCCACAGGAAGCACTCAAGGACCCACAAAATGACTCAGAGGCCCACAATATATGGCACAAAATTGTAACTAATTAGCTAAAAAAATTATAGCTAATGTATTCCCAATTTATAGATCAATATTGTAATTGATATATCACCTTGTATCGATGATATTAATCCACTGCAACTTCTCCAGTAGCATTGTTTGCTTCAAGTCCTATATACATAGTTCCAAATCAGACATATAGATAATCCAAATGCTAGGTCCTTGTCCACCTTTTAATGCCATGCCTTCTACTTGATAAGCAATGTTGCAGTTCCAAACACGAACCCCTTCGAAAAGCTCTTTCGGCTAACATGACTGCCAGCGTGGATGGCCATACCCGCAACCACCGTGTAAACCAACAACGTCACTACTAATATTGAAAACAACGTTCTCGTGTTTTTAGTTTCACATGTAGTAGCTAGAACGGTTGAGAATTGATATTTATGGTTATAAAGGCATTATCAAGATGAAAATTACGTTGTCAGGAATTTTTATCTTGTATTAAAGCTCAAAAACTAAAACTTTAAATTACAAGTTACTTAAAACACACCTTTATATTAAATATACTGCGAAAGCTTGATGTTACAAGGGTGGTGGTGGTAGTAGTAGTGGTGGTGGTTTTCGATGATATTCACAAAGGATTACAACTGCCTTTTATAGGCCAAATAAACGGAGGATATGCTTTTGGCGTAAAGTATATGCTTTGGCATCTGGTATATTTCAGAGAATAAACCATGGCATATGCCAGGGAATATTCGTATGCCATTATTTGTTACAATAATTTTACAATAATTAAACATAGTGGTGGGACCGGCGGCTTTTAGAATTAAACATATAGGTAGAGACGGCGGCTTATCTTTTGTGGAAATTTGTTACATGCGGGCCCTTCGAGCTTCTGGACAAAGTAGAACGGGACGATTCGATTTTAACGCTTGTAGACTATAATCATCCCATCCCGGGTACGTAAAGTATAACGCTGTGGATAGTTCCCTAGCTAATTTGATGTAAAAAAGACCATAAATAGTCTAGTCTATTTGGAAATTTTTTAACTTGACATGACCTTGTTACAAGAACGTTATAGGCACAGATTAAACATATATTTTCTCTTAGATCCGCTTATTGTTTATGGCGTTGCACAAATGATAATCTATATGGTGAGAGAATAGCTTAGAAGCTCATAATCTCCTTTTATCCTTAGTGTTTGAATTCGTTATAACCCCTGAAATTGGGATCAATCATTCATTGATTAAGCCCATATCGAGCGTGTTAGGCGATCTTCTCATCTTGGGATTTAAGGTTTAGATTTGTTTGTTTTCCCTTCAATCTAATCTCTTTTTAAATCAACCCCAAATTGACTCCATTTCCGTTTCCTTTTCTCCTTGCCTCCATTAAACAAGATCTCCCTTCAATCTAAAGAACTCATCTCATCTGTTTATCATGGGTATCGATGATTGGCATGTAGTTTCGAGGAAGAAACATGGTTATAGATCTTATAAAGACGACGGTGGCTAGATACTGATTTTTTTTTGGGGGGGCATGTTACGTGGTAATCTACCAGGAGTAGAGATCATTTATCGGCCTAAGGCATCTGTTTCATGCTTGTTAAATAAAACGTATGGACATGGTGTGATTGCTTTTCATTTCACTGAAGAGATCTATAGGAAGGTAATAGATTTGATTGTCAATTTATCAATGTTTCTAATTGTGGAAAGATTTTGGGTAATTTATGTACCGGTATGGGTTGGTCGTTATAAGTTACAGGCAAATAAGGCACGATTTGGCAGGCCACCTTTGAATGGCAGGAACATTCGTAATTCGAAGAGTGATGATAGACATTTAGGTGGGTTCAAGGAGCCTAATGTTAGGCCAACGAATGGGAATAAAGAAACCAGGAATAATTCGTTTGCTTCTGTGTTGAAATCGAACCTGCATTAATAATTTGTCTTCTTCTAATATGATTCATGATTCATCACTGCCTATTGCTCTTGTTGATGATTGGCTTATCATCCAAATGATCTCTCTTGTGTTGCTATTGAGAAAATTAAAGATATCAAGCCTATCTAACCTTTATGTCATCCTAAACGATTGATGGATTTGATGACATAAAGATCTCTTTATCTTGGGTGGGTACTGGGTCCTGATCAAATCCAAATATTGTGCTTCCATAGAAAATTTGATTAATCATGCTGGTGGATTGAATTGGTTCTATGAACTTGGTTAATGCTTATAATCTCTTTTTGAGAGCATTATCAGGACTTGTTTAGGATATCTATTAGAAGGACTCCCTATGTGTGCTTTGGAACAACAAAGGCTCTCCAAAATTGTGTCTCTTGGGGTACTTTGACTTTGTCGTTTTATGTTAGAGGATTAGTTCGTTGCCCGGTACAGAAAGTTGGTTGTGACCTACAAGGTTAGTACTATTATCAATGATGTACCAAATTCATTGTTAAAGGGAAAGGTTTATTGGTTCTCGAATTAGAGAACTAGTCCATGGTCTCCTTAAACTAAGACGATGAATTTTGGGATCATCTTATGATGATGAATTTCGTAGGAGACGAAAAAAATAATTCAATTACTGGGGGGGATGCGACCTATGATCTTGTTTCGAGTCCTAGCTTCATGAAATGGAATAATCGAAATCGTTTATTAATGAACAGGAACCTCCTCATGATAAGTATTCAGAAGAATTCCTTTTGGTATTTACAACATTCTTATAAGCAAGATATTAAGGAGGCGGGGTCAAGGATAGGATCTTCTTCACCCTCCTGGTTTCACTCAAGAGGTAAATGATGGTGTTAGTGTTAATCTTGCCTGTGCATTCTGCTACAGTCCATAAAATAGGGGGATCTCAAAATGTTAGTGGCGTTTAAACGATCCTTTAGACCTTATAACAAGGAGGATTCAATTATGGATTTATGTTATTGAAATCTTGGTGGAAGTTTTTTCGGGGGGGGGGGGACAAAATTGGATACAACAATGGCCGGTTTAATGCAAGAAAAAACTTACGAGGTTATTGTAGCCTCTATAGAGATTCCGTTGTTTTAATGATTGTTATGTCTTTAACATTCAAGGTCTTGGCCAATCAGTCAAGAAACAGTGGGATTCGGTAGTTTTAAACACTAAGAATAAGTTTAACGTTGTTGCTATTCAAGAAACAAAGTTGGGAGGCATTAATCTTTTTTCTATCAAAGATTTATGGGGAATTCTTTTTTTCGACTTTTCTTTTTGTTTCTTATGTTGGTCTTTTCAGGAGGAAATTCTATTGGTGTGGGATCCTATAGCTTTGTAAAGATTTAATGCCTACCATTTTTATTTTTTTCTGATTTTATTTTGTGGCGGGTTCGTGGTATTGGCTTTCTACTGCCTTACTAAGGTTATGTTTGTTTCTATTTATGCTCCACAAGAAATCTTAGTGAAGAAAATCTCTTTGGGAATATATTAACCAACATTATTGATACATGGGATGGGAATGCATTTTGTAGGCGATACAATGAGGTTAGATCATAAACAAGGAAAGGTTTGGGTACGATTTTTAATGTAAACGGCCGCATGCTTGTTACTCACGTTCATCTCTACTGCTCGGGCTTATTGATCTTCCCTTGAAGGATATTCGTTTACTTGGGAATATCAAATCGGCTAAGAAAATGAGTAATAATTGGATAGGTTTTTAATTTCTGAAGGTTACTTCTGAAATTTCCTTCTACTGTCAGCTATTTGTCTGAAGGCATCTTTTCGATCACTGACCCATCATTATGCGCGAAGTTGTTCTTATGATTAGGGGCCAAATCCACTTTTCGGTCATCAAACTTGGTTTCAAAGAAAGTTTTGATTAATCATTAAGGATTCATGGAGCTATTCAAGTTTCTAATAGATTCTAATAAGATTTATTCTTTAAAGATAAAGCTTTAGGCACTTAAAGCTTGCAATAAAAGAGTCGGTTGTATAGATGATATAAACGCTCTATGATACTTGCTTTTCTATCATAAGACTCGGTTGTCTAATCTTGTCAAGTTATTCGATTATGGGCTCTTCTTAGCAACTGAGGAGTTAGTCACTGACAAGGATTTCTTCTTAAAGGAGTTTATAATTTTAACAAAAGTCACTCTTTAGACTTGGCTCAGAAAGCAAAGGTGAGATGGGCCATTGAAGGCGATGAAAATTCAAATATTTTCATGGGATAATTAATAAGAAAAGATCGAAACTTGCTATTCGTGGTGTTCTCATAGATGGAGATTGGATTGACGAACCCTTGCAAGGTTAAAACGAATTTCTCTTGCACTTTGCCAATCGCATTTGAGAGTCCTTCTGGTCTTGTATTGATATTGATTGTCCATTGATCAAAAAGCTTTTCTTCTGAGCAGCGTGGATGTCTTGGAGTGTGATGTTACGTTTGATGAGATCAAGAATGCGGTTTGGGGTTTGCGGAAAACCAATTTTTAAATCGCCGGTTCGGACGGTTTCTCATTTTGTTTTTTTCGTACTTTTTGGGTTATTATTAAGCATGATTTTGTTAATGCCGATTCGTGAGTTTTTCATCTCATAGTAAGTTCCTCCTTGGATGTAAATTCATCCTTCATTGCTTCTAATCCCTAAGGAAACATGATGCGAGTTTTGTTAAAGATTACTGGCCAATTAGTATAATTGGGTTTTTACAAGATCGTTTCTAAGATTTGGCTAATCGTTTTTAAGATGGTCATTATCTGAGCTTATTAGGACTGTCTCAATCTGCTTTTGTATCCAACGTCAAATTCTTGACGTCCTTTCATCTTAAAATGAGCTTACTTTTTGGTGCAAAGATCATAAATCGAAAGCCATGATTTTAAAGATGGATTTTTAAAATGGCTTTTGATTCTGTGAGATGGGACTTCTTAGATATGTATTTAAGAAACTTTGGGTTTGGCATTTAAATGGAGAGGGATGGATTCAAGGATGTCTTTCGTGCGGCTTTTGGGATCTATTCTTTGTTAATGGTTAGTCCGAACGCTGAATTTTAAGTTCCACAGGGTTTGGAAGCATGGAGACCCCTTATCTCCTTATTTGTTCATCTTAGTTATGGAAAGTTTGATTCTTTCTTTCTAATTATATCTTAAATGCTGATCTTTTTATGGAGGTATCCGATTTGATGATTCGTTGACGTTATTCATCTTTTCTACTGATGATGACGCAGTCTTCTGGCAAATGGGATAGAGCAAACATCTTACCAATCAGTTCGTATGCTCAAATGCTTCTTTTTGCTTTGGGTCTTCAAATCAATATTCTGAAGAGTAAACTCATGGGCATCATTGGAGTCTTTAATGAGGAAATTCTTGCGGCAGCTAAACATCTATTGGGTGTTCCTACTCTTTTTCCACTCCGTTTCTTATCTTGGTGTCATGTTGGGATGTCTCCTTTTGGAGAAAGGCTTGGATGAGATAATTGGAAAAGTTTCTAAAGCATTATCAAAAAATGGAAAATTAAGACTTCTTTCCGTTGTGTGGACGTCTACGTTTAATCAAGTCTGTCCTTACGTCATGCCTTTTATATATGTCGTTTTATAAAGCTCCTTGGAGTTCTTGTTGACTTGGAATCCCTTCGCTGAGAAAATTTTATAATGGTGCGATAAAAAATTGAAAAGGATTCTCTATTTGGTTTTTTCCCCGGGGGGGGTGGGGGGGGGGGTGTGGGGGGGGGTGGGGGGGGGGGGGGGGGGGGGGGGCACCCCCCCCGTGGGGGGATTAGTTGGAACTAATTCTTGGCTTCCTAAACAAAATGGAGGGGATAGGTGTGTCCTGCTTCTCTTGCGCTTATTAGATCCTTTATTATTAAGTGGGTTTGAAAGCAAGATTTCTTTCGCAGGATGCATCCCTTTGGAATAGTCTTATTGCTGGTTCTATATGAGGACAATGTTTTCTCCTTTTTGTATCTCACAGGTTCGGTTTCAGTTATCTCTTGGAGTTGATCTTGAAAGTGTCTTCAATTCTTTGTCCCGCAATAAGGTATTAACCTTCTATGCGCTTTGAAAAAGAAAGTGCTGGATGGGAAATAATGGTGACGAAACTCTCTTTTGGGAAGATTGTTGGATTAATGATGTCCCCTTAGCAGATCTTTTCATCGTTATATGGTTGAAGCTCAAAAAGGTTTTACGGTTCAGATAACTCTTGATGTTCGTTTGTTGCTTCTTTTCGTAGAAACCCCCGTGGAGGGGTGGAAGAAGAGCAGCTTCACCATCTAGTTGAACTTGTTGGGTCTATATCTTTATCTCCTTCCAATGATCGATGGGCATGGCTTCTTGGATCTTCTGGTCAAGTTTTTTGTCACTCGGCTAAGAAACATTTATTGATGATATTCTTTTACCTTAGGTTCGGTGACGTTTACTAGATGGTGTGAAATGAA
Source organism: Tanacetum coccineum (assembly GCA_026074375.1). Classification (NCBI taxonomy): domain Eukaryota; kingdom Viridiplantae; phylum Streptophyta; class Magnoliopsida; order Asterales; family Asteraceae; genus Tanacetum; species Tanacetum coccineum. The sequence goes on along the minus strand of BQNB010003520.1, from coordinate 87,055 downwards.
AAGTGGTTCCAATAAAGGTAAATATTTTAGGTGCAAGTTTGTTTGGATTAATAGCTCCCCCGTGACTTAACCTTTTCACTTCGTGGGATTTGATATTCCTTCTATAATATGCCCATTGTGGTTTAGAGGAGTTTCATGCTCGAATCTTTTACTACTCGGTAATTTAGATCAAAGACTTTATGGACGTAAAAATTGCTCGATGGTGGGAAAGGAAATTGATATTTCAGATTTTTCTTGGTTAGAGAATGATTGCTTGGTTCAAAAACTACTCGGTTTTCTAAATGCGCTCAAAAGGAATTTCTAGTAGGGGTCTTTTCATGTTATGTAGGTGGATGATTTGGAAAATTCGCATACAGGCTTTTTTTTGGATATTCATCCGCGTTATGGAGCTTTTTTTTTGATGTTGATATTGTTTCGTACTCTTTTACTTGGTGTTCCAATAGATGTAAAAACAATATTGATTGGATTTCCTGGATGAAATGTCCTAAATCCATATCTTTGTAATTTTCTAGCTTCTTGCTAGTTTTTTTATTAATTTCAATTTGCCGTTCAAAAAAAAAATATATATAAAAAGTATCGATATCCACATTTCGGTAAAAAAGTTAACAAAAATATCCTTTTGCGATCTAACAGATTTTATGATATAGTTTTTTTTTTTAACGGCGAGTTTGTACAGTTACTAAGTTAGTTATTTGATTTCACAGTACTTACCCAGAAGGTAGTCCCTGCCAGCCTCGAATAATAATTAGTGATTCGATTCCACAGTACATACCCAGAGGGTAGTCCCTGCCAGCCTCGAATCGTCGCATCTATAGGGCAGAACCCCACAAATCCCCACCTTAAAAGAATACCCTCACGGAGAGACTAGAACCTGAGACTTCTCGCATGTGGTAACAACCTTCCCAACGACACCCTTGGTGGCCATTTATGATATAGTATAAACTCAACTTAGGATACATAAATTAATTTAACACAATAAGACCCTTTCGGATTATTACTGTTCTTCCAAACCGAGGAATTAGGAGGGGTTTGGAATTGCGTAATTTATAATTTATGTTTATGATTTAATGCACTTCAAAATAAGAAGTTGATTGACACACTCTTATTTTTATCCATACACTTAAATGTACAAACTGGTAAAACATTATTCAATAAATATACAACTGATTAAAGTGCAAAATAGAGTGTATGAATCAAAAATAAAAGTTTGTAAATCATTAGCCTTCAAAATAAGTCACTGCAAAGCATGATTGGCATCATTGAGTGTGTTAATCTGTTCACATCCATGGGCTGATATTACTCTGGGTCCAAATAAATCTTGATACAAATTACAAATACAAACTACAAATCTGGCCCAAACCCAAAGCTGAAAAATTCATGCCCATGACTCCATGAGCACTAGTAATATTAATAAGAGTAAATTGCAAAAATGGTCCTTTTAGTTTGGCGAATTTGCAGATTTGGTTTGTCGAATTTCGAAATTGCAAAAAAGTCTGTATTTTGAAGGTTTGGTTTCACTTTTGGTCATTGGTCGAATTGAAATGACTAAAATACCTTCTATAATTTGGCCAAACCACAATGACCAATTTTGCAATTCTCTCTTTCTATTATTATTATTATATTATTATTAATATTATTATTATAGTATTACTCCCTCTGTCTTAAAATTATTGTCTCCGACAGAAAACACACAGTTTAAGAAAAGTGCATTTATTACTGCTTTCTTTTTTTTACTTTTTGACAGAATAACAGTTTTGCCCTTAGCTAATTAATTAAAGTCTTCTTTAAAGTTTGTAATGATAATTTCAAACAAGAGTAATATAGTAAACTTGATCAAATTTCACTATCTACTTTTAGTAGTAGACAATTAAATTGGGACATCCTAAAATGAAAATGTGGACAATAAAAATGAGGCGTAGGGAGTATATTATTATTATTATATTATTATCATTATTTATTTATTTATTATTACTTTTTAAAAATTTATTTATTATTATTTTATTTTTATTTTTTTAAAATTATTTCGGTTTCAGTTTACGAGCAATAATTAAAAAAATTTATACGAAGCAATTTAAAAAAAATAATTTTCTTTTTATAAATTTTTTTTAATTCTTTTTGTTTTGGTTTCAGTTTACGAGCAATAATAAAAAAAATTATTTTTTTTAATTTCGGTTTCAGTTTACGAGCAATAATAAAAAAATTGAAAATTTTTAAATAATTCTTTTTTATTTCGGTTTCAGTTTACGAGCAATTTTATTTCGGTTTCAATTTTTTTTGCAATTTCAAAATTCGACGGATAAAATCTGCAATTTGGACAAACTAAAAGGACAATTTTTGCAATTTACTCTATTAATAAACTAGGAGAGTACCTGTCCATAGCAACGGAAATTCCTAACAACAGACAATTAACGATATGTAATATTGTGGTAAGTGTTTCGTGTAACGTTCAAAATAGAACGTGAAAAGAACAAAATAGAATTGCAAACAGTTGTAACATGCGATATAATTCAACTCAAGTAAACATTCTTAACATGAAATATAAAAAACATTTACTGAAACTGAATGTATAATATTATATCAATTATGAGATAATAACTAACAAGAGGTGAGATCCATAAAGAACATGGTCATCTTAAAAAACAAATGGGTGAATCCTAACCACTCATTTTTCATCATAATAAAAAAATCCACTTTCCATCTTTTTCTTAAAACTCAAATATCTAGCAAACGATAAATCGTTAAACGACTAAAAATACACCATCGCGACGAGTATTTTTTTATCTTTCTATAGAGGGGCACTTTTATATACTTTTGACGAACTAATTTTTTTTTTTTTTCAATCACGTCTGACAAAATCACATGTGATTTTAAGAAATCACATGTGATTGTGATACAAATCACATGTGATTTTTTCAGACGTGATTGAAAAAAAATGGGAAAAAATGATCGTCGAAAGTATCGCGACGAGTATTTTTTTTATCTTTTTATAAAGGGGCACTTCTATATACTTTCGACGACTTTTTTTCGATTTTTTTTCAGTAACGTCTGAAAAAATCACACGTGATTTAATGAAATCACATGTGATTTGTATCACAAATCACATGCGGTTTTTTCAGACGTGATTGAAAAAAAATCGGGAAAAAAGTTCGTCGAAAGTATCGCGACGAGTATTTTTTTTATCTTTCTATAGAGTGCACTTCTATATACTTTCGACGAACTTTTTTTTCGAATTCTTTTTTCACTCACGTCTGAAAAAATCACTGTGATTTTTTCAGACGTGAATCAAAAAAATAATCGAAAAAAAAGTTCTTCGAAAGTATATAGATGTGCCCCTCTATAAAAAGATAATTTAATTCTCGTCGCGATGGTATGTTTCGTTTTGCGTAACGATTAACGGTTTGTGAGATATTTAATTTTAAAAAATAGGATGAAAGTGAGTTTTTTAATTAAATAAAAATAAAAATTAATCTAAACCATTAGATGGAAATAAAATGGATGGTTGAGATGAAGTGGATTGTTCTTTGATTAGATAGTGTTCTACATAGAACTTTTCTCTTGAGTAGATATGTATGCAATTCATCGTATTCTTATATTATAGGTGCGAATAAAAATGAACAATTAATTACCCTAATATACGAAAACAAAGCAAATAACAACATTTTGGGTGTGCCAAAACTGTGTCATTTTGACCGTGACTCAAAAAAATTAATCGAAAAAAAAAGTTCTTCAAGAGTTCTATTAGATGTGCCCCTCTATATAGAAAGATTAATTTAATTCCGTCGCGATGGTATGTTTTCGATTTTGGCGTAACGGATTAAACGGTTTGTGGACGCTTTTAAATTTTTTAAAAAAATAGGATGAAAGTGAGTTTTTTAATTAAATAAAAATAAAAATTAATCTAAACCATTAGATGAAAATAAAATGGATGGTTGAGATGAAGTGGATTGTTCTTTGATTAGATAGTGTTCTACATAGAACTTTTCTCTAACTAACAATGCATGTTACTCGTCGCGTAAAACTTCTTGTTACACGACATTTGAGGTGTAGACTCCTCCTTGACCAAACTCTTTGACTGCATTTACTAATACCTTTGTAGTTCTACGTGATGTCGCTCTATACAACGCAACATGAAGCTAGCCATGCGAGAAAACAGAGTCGCGCAAATAGACAACCACATTTGGAATTTTTGGCCCTGAGCTTTATTGATAGTTATCGCAAAGTTAAGGCGCACAGGGAATGGTATGTTCAGTTTTTGAAGGGAACATATAGCAAGAAAATTTCTTGGTAAGAACTACAATTGCAATAGATGTTAAGTATCTGCAATAGCATAACAATTTCTAACATATTGTTTGCCTCCACCAAAATACCAAAATCAAAAGGCCAAAACCCAGACTAAACAAGATGTAAACCAATCTGATCGCAGACACTTCAAAAATTCCTTCGAAGCTGTAACATTATAAGCTCTACCCAAGTCAAATTGCAACTTGATTGCAATAAAAAATACAAGTAAAAACAAACTGGAAAAACAGTACGACAATCAACCATATTAAAACTACAGAAACTAACAGCCAAATCTATTCAAATAGACTAAATCAAAAGGAACATCATCCGGTTATCAAAGTCCTAACCTAATTAACATAAAAATCCAAGACACATTACATAACAAATATCAAAATATTTAATACGATCAAAATAGATTCCACTGAAAGTCATCAAACTCAGCAAAATTCTTTAATCTCTTCACCTCACGCTTCTGCCTTATAAAGGTGCAAAACAAAATTCTAATGTCAAATTAAGAAAACTCAGATTTCAATTAATCTAAAAACTAGATAATGGATATTTAATATATATAACTCAGTATTTGCAAACAACAACTAATTTTCTTTTTTTATTACCTAACCATATTGTAATAAAAAGACTACTGTATTTATTAACAGCAAAGAGCAACATACATTTCACTTATATCAAAAAAGACTACTGTATTTATTAACAGCGTGATACACAACGGGGTAGGATTTGAAACCGTCAGCCAATCCAAAGATATGACCAGTCTCTTCTAATAGTTCAATGTTAAGCTTTTTGAAGAGGTAAAGTGGAATTATATTTACGCATGATCCTAGATCAGCCAAGGTATCGAAAGGTTTTAAGTCCCCTAATCTACAAGGTAGAGTGAATAGTCCGGGGTCTTCCATTTTCGCAGGTATCTCTCCTTGGACAAATGCTGATCCGTTTTTGCCCAGTTCTAAGCTCTCTACGTATTTATCTAATATGGCGTTATAGATTGGAGCGTGAGCTAGGACTTTAAGAACCAATAGGTTAAGATGCAAATCTTGGAATTCATATTCAAGAGTTGGTTCGGGCTCTTCTAGTTGTGGTGGTTCGGTTTCAATCTCGGGTTGCCATAGGCTGGTTTGGGAAATGGTTGCCTCCTTAAAATGTGCCTTGATAGCATTGATTGAGTTGGAAGGGTGAGATAAGCATTGGGGATCGATTGTTAGGTAAGAACGAGCAAACAAAACTGGGGTAGCACTCAGATTTGGGTTCTTAACCGTATTGTTAGGCAGCGTGCCCGCTATTTGATTGACGATGGCCTTCAACACTATGTCTATTTTGTTGGTCATCTCACTCTGTTGTCGTTTGAAATCGGCTTCAAACTTCGACAACCTGGCGTCTTGAGATGCCATGAACTCGGAAACCAGTCCTTCTATATTCGATTGGTTGTTAAAATTTTGAGGACGGTTGTTGAAGGAACGGTTCGGGATTGAACCGTTGGGTTGGAATCGGTTAGGTGGGTTTGAAAAATTATTTAGGGAATTTTAAGGTTGTCTCCACTTAAGGTTTGGGTTTGAAAAATTATTTTGCTCAGGCTTGAAGGTATACCACTTACTTCCCGCTTTATCGGTACGCGAGGATGCGTAGTCAACAAAGGCTTGTTCGGGGTTTTTCATGCAATACTGAGTGTCATGGGGACCACTACAGATTTCACATGAGGTAGTGATTTTGTTCACTTAGGTAGGGTGTGTCGGAGAAAGATGAGCTTCCATCAAGAGTTGAACTTGATTTCGAGCTCGATTAGATGGCGGTCGGATATACTCGGGACATCTTGAGGCAAAGCGATTGCTTTGACCGTCTTAGCAAAATCCCTTAGGTCGTCCAACTTTCGTTGTCATAGAGGGCGAGGTCCTCTAATAATGCCCAGGATTCTTCGACGTTATGGTCACAAAGCTTAACACCGGTCGATTGGTTAATGGTTCGTCTTGTGAGGGGATTGACATGGTCATACAAAAATCTAGACTTGGAGCCAAAGGTCTATGCCATGATGAGAGACTTTTGGTAGTATGTCCTTGAAACGAGTCCATGCTTCGGATAGAGATTCTCCATGATGTTGTTGGAACATCAGGATATCGTTGCGGAGTTTTGCGATCCTTCCCGATGGAAAGAATTGAGTAAGGAATCGGATAGTAAGATCCTCCCATGTGGTTATGGATTCTGTTGGAAGGCGTTCAATCCAATTGCTAGCTTGATCACGAAGAGAAAATTGAAATAATCACAGGCGCGTTCTTTCCCTATTTTCACCATCAAGGTCAAGTGAGTCCACAAGTTTAAGGAAATCCTTGAGGTGTTGGTTTGGATCCTCGGACCGAAGTCCATGAAATGAGCATCCGTTTTGCACCAGCCGGATGGTGTCGGATCGAAGAGGTACCATGTTGTTCCTTACAGGGAGCTCGATGGTATTCCTGTAGCCCTCGTGGCTAGGTTTGGAGTAGTCTCCTAGAGTACGGATAGGATTCTCGTCTCCCATGGTGGTTGACGAGAATGGGTTACAAAACAGATAACACAAAGAAAAGATAGACTACAAGAAAGCTAATATACGGAAATTAAATCTTACTTGAAAGGATTCAAGCAAGGATTCAAGCAAGTAGAACTAAGCTAAACTATGATCAAAACCTAACTATTCCTCAGGCGGCTGCGTAAAAAACTTGATGTGCGGTTGTCGTTAGACTAATACACGAAGTTTTACAACTCCCTAGGCAGAGCACCTAATTGTTGTAGTAGTAGTATAGGCAAGACTCGAGTGGTTGTTATTGTTCACTCGAGGAATAGGTTGGGAAGGATTGATCACAGTCTAACAGAATTCTAAGGGTTGAAAGAAGATTATTTTTGTGTTTTTATATTTTATGAAAGCAAGTAAAATCATATATCAAGAGGTTTGGTTGGTTTTAGATATTAAGCTAAATATTAATCTACGCTACTGGTGGTAACAATATAATAAAAGATTATGTTTATTTAATCATGTATTACTCTCTAGATTGCTTCTCCTAGTGTTGTTGCCTTGTCACACTTGTGATGATCTGTGTAATTATTTACTAAGTCATGAACGAATTACACGAACCCGCCGTCTACTTAGTATTCCGTTAGATCAACGCACAAGTAAGGTAGTATGAAGACTATTACAAGGCCCCTAAGGGTATACTAAGTGCATGTGAAATATATTAAGAGTGGATCAACCATATTAGAAGGAAGGTAGTATGAAGACTGTTACCTGATGGTATTCTTTTTACACAATTATGTTTTCCTAGACATATCAACAGTGATGCAGATAAAAGCTGGTTTTCTAAGACCTCACATGCACATCCATCACAAGAAGCAACACCACTAAGATCTACATTCTAGGTTTCATACAATCATAAATAAACACAATAAGAGGTTTAGCCAAGCATGTTATAGATAAAGCAAGAACATAGATAAATCAAACAACACATGAACATATTAAATGATTAATTAAACCTTACTTGATTAAAACATAAGTTAGAGGAAGTACAATAGGGTTTTTAGGCCCTAAAATTGTCCCTAACAGCTGCTAAATGAACTAAGGTTCGTACCATCTTTTTATTCTAAAGTTACACACTCAAAACCCTAAATTCGGGTTTGTATATACAGGAAAAACGTTGTAACGGCGTCACGTTTTAGTCGTGACGCCGTCATGAAAGAGAATATTCTAGATATTGGGCTGTGTCGTGATCTCTGACGCCGTCTTGGAATTTGTGACGTCGTAGTGGGATGCGTTGTGACGGCGTTACGTAGAAACTGTGACGCCGTCTCCAGCTGCAGAGAACATAATCTTGAGAAATGTTGGTGTAGGTCCGTAGTCTTGTCCGTTTCCTCTCCAAATGTGCCCAAGTCACGTGTAATTCTTCTAAATGCCTTCCAAATGCAAAATACCTGAAAAGGAACGATTAAGTACCTATTTTGGGCATAAAGACACAATTTAAGGGGTTAAACGACCCAGAAAAAATGTATAAAATGACACCTCATCAAATATCCATAATTGTTAAAACAAATGAAGCATACAAATTCACTTCCAAATTAGACACTATTCCAAACCAAGTTTTTCATGTCGTTGTTAAGTTCGTGAAGTAGTGATGTTGAATTAAGTGTGTATTGTTTTGGATGCATATACAATTCTAGTGTCGCTTATAGTACCTTTATCCTTCCAAGCAAGTGCTTGCAGTTTGAGCACTCTATATTGCTTGATGATCCCCCATAATAGATTGGAGGTATGGAGGGTGTTGGAGAAGAAATTAGAGTCGATGAAGTTCCTGGAGAAAAAATTGGTGTAGATGAACCTCCAGGAGAACTGATTAGTATAGCAACTCGTTCTTCTTTCCATAAGAAAAATTACATCCATTGTAATTTTGCCGAGGCTGTTCAAGATTACAAAATTCAATTATTAACAAGTAACTATATAATTTGTATAATACACAAAAAAAGCGAATAGTCACCTTGGATTTTGGACATGCATAGTATAGTTTGCCACGGGTTTTGGGTTGATACGATTCTCATAGAACAACATTTCCAGCTCCACAACTACACGCAAAAGCTTCATATGGTACCATCTTCATAATAATCGTGTATGTGTTTGGTTTGTTGTTGTTATTGGTGATAATAGCTACTTTTATAGTAACGAGAAGTTTTTGGCGGGTGTTTTTGTGAATATTTATTTGCGGGAGTTTGATATTTTATGTATTAAAAACATTACATAAAAAGACAATACATAACCGAATTATATTACAAAATTTAAAAATACATCACCAATCTACTAAAATTACAATGACATGACTGAATTATAAATTACATTACCAATCTACTAAAATTCAAATACAAAATTTAAAAATACATTACAAAAAAGAAATCGACAAAGCATGTTAACTTAAACATTAAATAGATAAAACAACCTACACTAGTTATTAAACATTAAGAAGAATTAGTGATTCTTTGTATGGGCCAATGAAGAATGATCCAACATCACCTTCGATACCGACGTTATGAAATTGTTGTGACGGACGGTCATAAACTTGTAACGTGTGAACCATTTCTTGGCCGCTATCAACTTCAACAATTAGATCATCATCCATAGTAAATCCAAGTAATTTTGCAATATTTTGGGAGGGAATGACAAATAGCACTCTCCAGGATGTTACAACAGCAGCTTCGACTTCTAACAACCATGCACATATATATCGGTTCTCATAATGAATGAGGTTTCCTGAAATTACAAGAGAGTTTCCTAGCTTGGAAATATAGAATGGAATTAGAAGTGAGTTCCTTAACTGAGTAGGTATGTTTAAAACATGAAATTGGTGGTTAATCATATCGAAAGAAACAAGCATATAGAGTTTGTAAGAAGAACCATCATCATTAAAAAATGTTTTAGAACAACCTCAGAAAATACAACTACTTGCAACTACTACTCAACACGATCGTTTTATTCTTATACCGATACGGGGCAAACGGTAATTCCCAAGAGCAGTCCATGTATCCAGGTTCAAAGTATAGAATAACACATGCCACGGTCCGTCTCCGTATAACGGCATAGAAATATTAAGTATTGTTGGGTCTAACGTGTTAGGACGGACACCGAAACCCCAAACAATTTTTTTAATTACTGGCCTATTGGGCATGAAAGGGACTTCAATTCCAGAAAATTTTCTTATACATGGGTTCCAAAGAATCGCCCCTACATGACAACCAAATGAAAAACACCATACCCCCTCAGAAGTGGTAATTGGAGTTAGATATGTTTGTGGAAAATTTGTATTTAGCAAACTTAAGGACATTTGTCCATCTGCAGAACACATAAAACGTTCGTTGCCCACATTATACTTTTAAGTAAAACAACACATTTCACATTGACGAGAACCGTATTCACGGCGGAAGATGTCGCTATCTATTGTATACTTCCAGGACTTTGACACCATACGGAACTTGAGTAAACTCTTAACAGGTATATTTTTCATGATTTTGATTTGGGTATGAAAGGGTATGTAGTCGGACATTGTAAACAAGCAAGAAAGAAAATATTAGAGGATTATGATGTTGAAAATAGGAGTGTGTGAATTGAGTATCAACGTAGGGTATATATAGAGGAACAATAATGACAAGGACATGTCAGCTATTAAAACAATCAAGTCAATAATAACATTATATATAAAATTGAATAGAAACATTTTTAACACAATACTAAACATGCAAATACATTAAATCTATTATTAAAAAAGACTTACATGGTTATAACATGATATGCATAAAATAATAACATCAACGACAAAACCTAAAATATTATTCCATTGCTTTGTTCATTAACAAGCATTAGTGATTCTTTGTATTGGCCAATGAAAAATGAACCATGGTTTGCTTCGACACCAACGTTTTGAAATATTGAAAGCTTCGATTGAACACTTGTAGTGACTGATGCAATTGTTAGAGGAATGGAGCTTCAACTATTGGTTTCTTATCTTTAGTAAATCCAATTAATTTGAGCTCATGCTCTGCTGGGTATGGAATGGTGAATAGTTGTCTGTACGATGAAACCTCACCATCATCAACTTCTAGTTCCCATGCATATATAATACGGAAGTCACCAAAATTAAAACTGCCAGATATTATAATAGAGTCTCCAAGCTGAGAAATATAGTATGGAGGTAAAAATTCCCCGACTAGCATTTGTTCAGGCATGTCTATAACCTGAAATTGGTGAGTAATCAAATCAAATGAAACTAACATGTAAATTTTGTATGAAATACCATCATCACTATAAAACTTCTCGGAACCAACCCAGAAAATTTACCACCAACAACTGCTTGACCTGATCGTTTAATTCTTATAGATTCACGTGGCAAACAATAACTGTTAAGTTTATACCAAGTTCTCGAGCTTAATGTAAACATTGACACATACCATAGACCTTGACCATAATAAGGATAATTTATCTTCAAAAGTGTTGGGTCTAGAGTGACATAATGGACACCAAAACTAAATAACATTTTAGGTGAGTCAGGTTCAAATGTGTAATTGGGGACTAATATATGAATCAATTTTTTAAGTGATGGGTTCCAAATAAATAGCATTTACTTTTCCCTATATGAAAAACACCATACACCTTCAGATGTAGAACTGGTGTAAGAGATAAAAAAATTAAATTAGAAACTACACGTGACAGTGCTAAATTATCATCTACCGAGCATATAAAACCTTTAATATATTGCTTAAATGTTAAATATAAACAACAATTATTGCTCTTACGAAAACCGTATTTACGAATAAAGTCGGAACAGTCTATGGAATACTTCTACGACTTTGACACAGTACGAAATTGAAGTAAAGATTTCACTAAAAGTCTATTCATGATAGCCAGTTAAAGATCAAATGGTATGTTGTCTGACATTGTTTAAAAATTTTAATGGTTATGGCTCTATGCTATTTTACTGGGTATAAATACAACAATAACATAGTATACATCATATTCACATTATTTATACATTACAGATAATGTTAAAAAACATTGAGTAGACATGTCTATGACATGGACTTGATCACTATTAACTTCACGCGATCTATAAAATAACTCTAACATTACATATACTGTTAAAAAACATTGACTAGACAGGTCTATGACATGGACTTGATCACTATTAACTTCACGCGATCTATAAAATAATTCTAACATTACATATACTGTTAAAAAACATTGAATAGATACGTCTATGACATGGACTTGATCACTATTAACTTCACGCGATCTATAAAATAATTTTGACATTACATATACTGTTAAAAACATTGACTAGACAGGTCTATGACATGGACTTGATCACTATTAACTTCATGCGATCTATAAAATAATTCTAACATTACATATACTATTAAAAAACATTGACTAGACAGGTCTATGACATGGACTTGATCACTATTAACTTCACGCGATCTATAAAATTATTCTAACATTACATATATTGTTAAAGATAAATGAAAAAATTAATGACAAACTTTTAAAAAAAAGTTTTCTTTTTATCCTTCTCACGAATATTTGTCTTTTTATTTTAACCTTCCTCTATATAACATGCAGTGATATTATAATGAAACGCAACGAGGTGCCATAATGTTAGAAGATTTGATGTACTCAAGCTTAAATGAAATGATGATGAAGAAATTTGATTTGGAATCAAATTCTCAAATAGATTTATCATTTAAGCTCTCGTCATTTGACTATACTGTTGATATCACAAACGACAATGAGGTATAATTTTTTGTTGACTGTGCTTGTGATTCCAAAGATGAATATGCACATTTGTTTGTTTCTCAATGGCAAAACAATCAAAAAAACAAGTTCTTTAATTTTTTAGAACCGACCACTTTTGAAAAAACGGCCCATATTATCAAGACATAAACTCATCTCTTTTGAATAATAATATTAGTTGTACATCTTTGTTCAACAATGGTTTATCTTTCGATTTTACACAAAATGATTTTCAAACCAATAAATCGAGTTATAAAAATGAGCCCCATTTCAGAAAGCCAGAATCCTCATTTGCCTTCCGAGCAAACGATAAAAAACGTAAATGAAAACAATGATTCTGATGATGTGGTCGAAGAAAATCCTCAAACCATGTACCATAAATGGAACAAGTTCATATCATTTAAGCCTAACATTCCAGATACACCAGTTTACAAGTCAAAACCTATGATTTCAAAGCAGTATACTAAAGAATAAGAAGTTAAAGAGGGTAACATTTTTGACAATAAAGAAGCTTTAGTCTTGGTCGTTAGGTTGAAAGCTTTAAACGACGGTTTTTAATTTTTAGTAGACAGGTCAACCCCGAAAAGGTGTCACTTAAAATGCTATAATTATAAACAATGTGACTGGAAGCTTCGTGCTAGACTTTGGGATACTACAGATCAGTATTACATTACACATCTTAATGATGTTCACACGTGTACCAAAACTCAAACATTTCCTAACCATCTAAATGCAAACAAAAAAGTAATTGCTCACCTTCTCACTCCAAAATTACAAGATATTTTATCAAAATATAAAATACACATATCTTACGAACAAGCATGGAGAGGGAAGGATTATTGTATAGAACAAATAAGGGGTTCATCGTATGAAGCTTTTGAAATGCTCCCGTATTATTGTTATAACCTAGAACGAAAAAACGAAAGGACAGTAACACGTATCAAAACAGACAAAAAAGGAGTTTTCGAGATGTTATTCATTGCCATTGGTGCTTCGGTAAGTCATGCTTAAATATCCTAAATAATAAATTATTAGTATATCACGATAGTTTATTTATAATGTTTTATTTCAGATTTGTACGTTCCTCAATTGTCTACGCCCTTTGATTATAATTGATGCGACGCATTTAAAGGGTCTATACAAGGGAACAAATCTTCTAGCTGTAGGAATGTGTTGATCCCAATTAATAGATCTTTAACTCCTTAGCTTGATGTAAGGTTTAGTATCCTTGGATAAATCCAAAGGTACTAAGAATGAAACTTTGTGTATGTGATATAAACTATGCGGAATCTAGTTTATACCAATAAGAAGAATAACAACAATGTATGTTTGACAAACAGAAATATAATCAAAAAAATAAGCTTTAATATATTAATACGAACACTCTTTGACAGTGTTAGGGTTTACAACCTTGAAGCTATGACAATGACTCGTTTTTGATACATTAAATTCTATACCCTAGGACCTCCTTTTATACACTAAGGAGTCCGACAAGGCTTACAATACTTTCCTAAGATATCATGATCTTTTCTAAAAGCAAACATAATCTCTTAAACAAATATATTATACATATCATTTACAAAAATAACTCAATACTTATCTTCGTAAGTATTCTTGTTCTCCAAACAATCCTTATCTCTTTACTCGTCTTTATCCTTCTGACAGTAGCAAGTCTTCTAGCACTTGTAATCCAGCAACATTAACTTTTGTACCAGCAGTACTGAGCAGTAGCAACTCTAAGAATCATCTTGAAGTCTTTAAGTCCCAACAATCCTCCCCTAAACTTGATGTTCATCATCTGAATCTTCAAGTTTCTTCATTAAAAGTATTCATCACTATCAGGAAGATGCATTCAATCACTTCATTGACCCTTTGCACATCTCATTCCAATAATCAGCTTGAAGTTTCTTGTTGAGCATATTTGCGATTGTTATTGGTGTGAGGGGATATCTCTTCTTAACTAACATAAAGATGTGTAGTTTTTGAAATCTCACAAAGTGTACTCCACTAGAGTCAAACAGCTTCCAAACAGTCACTTTGTATCCCTGTAGACTCCTCCATATTTCACTCTTTATGTCAGGCTTAAACATTACTTTCAGATCACCCCAGAACACTTTTTCATAATCATCCTCTGGCCATGTATTCCCATATTTAGTTTTCACCAACTTCCAGAGAGTCTCTAAGTCTTCTCTACTAATGTTCTGAAGCATCCTAATCATTGATGAATATCTATTTGAACTTCCATCAGCTCTTATCAAGTGATAGAATCCCTTCTGTCCTTCTTTAACAATCTTATATTCAACAATTATTGGAGGTTTGGTAGCTAGAGGTATAGCATCAATTGCTATTTCCTCATCATCTTGAACTACCTCCATATGCTTTTTCATCTCAGCTTCATCATCTTCTTTAGCTTCTTCATGCTCATCTGTCTCTTTATCATCCTCCATTCTTTGTCTTTTGGAAGATTCTTGTTTCTGCTCTTTCCCTGCTCTTTTCTTACCAATTGATTTCTTTCTGCTGCCTTCAGCTTTCTTTTCACTACTTTCTGCCTTCTTTGACTTATCAGATTCAAGTTCATCCTCTGTTCTTTTAGAACTTTCTTCTGTTCCTTCTTTGCTTTTCATCACCTCTGAATCCATAGGAATAAAAGTATTTACCCTCTTCATTTCATTATCAAACAACTTCTGGATCTCATCATAGCTCTTGCTCTTCAACTGATTATATTTGTATCCACCCATGTTTTTGAGATAGGTAGACATTAGATTTCTCTTTTGAGCTTTAGTTGGTGGCTTTCTTCTTTTCTCTTCAGCTCTAAGCTTTGCAAAGTGTTTCTTTCTTTTGTTCATGAGCTCTACAAACAGTCTTGATCTTTCTTCAATGGTTATCTCTCCCTGTTCTTCTGCTTGTAGCCTCTGAGCTAATTCAAAATCTGCCTCCATCATAGCTTGTGTGTTATCCCATGATTCAATCAAAGCTATGTTGGCTTCCTCTTCCTTTTTCCTTGCAAGCCTTTCTTCTTCAATGAGTTCAGCTTGTATTTGAGCTTCAAGATTTCTAGCCATTTCTTCATCAAGAGCAATTTGATCCTTTTTCTTCAATGGCACTTCAGGTTCATCCATCTTAGCTTTCCCTTTATCCTTGATGCTTGAAGAAGATACTGATGTTGGTGTTCTTGTTGTGCTTTCACCAGCATCTCTAAATGTAATGCCTTTAGCTTTGGGAATTGTTGAAGGTGCTGTTGTGGCTGTACTCTGTACTGGCTCTTGTATCACAACCTTAGATTTTGCACTCTTCAATTTAGCCAATGTTTGAGCTAAGGTAATCTCTACTTCAGTTATAACAGGTGGTGACACAGCAGTAGTAGAGGGAGCAGCAGTACTAACTTCTTTAGGAATCACATCTTGGTCTTTTTCAATCATATCATTTTCAGCAAAAACTTCATTACCAATAAGAGCATCTGTATCAAACATTTCTGCATCATCTGACCTCCCTTGGGTTTCATCAACTAAAGAAACTTCAGCATCCTTGTCAATGTCTTCAATACTCCTCCCCTGATTGGATGCATCCTCCTGAGCACCCAAACTTTCATCATCTGAGTATTCTACTCTTCTTGTGACACCAACCTTGTACAGTCTCTTGAATTTATGAGTTCTTAACCCTGCTTTCTTCTCTAATCTACAAACAGTCTTGATCTTTCTTCAATGGTTATCTCTCCCTGTTCTTCTACTTGTAACTAAGAGCTATTTCAAAATCTGCCTCTATCATATGCTTTGTGTGTTTACCTATGATTTCAATCAAAAGCTATGGTTGGGCTTCTCTTCCTTTTTCCTTGCAGTCTTTCTTCTTCAATGAGTTTTTCTGTTGTAGTTGAGCTTCAGGATTTCTAGCCAATATCTTCATCAAGAGCAATTTGATCCTTTTTCTTCAATGGCACTTCAGGTTCATCCATCTTAGCTTTCCCTTTATCCTTGATGCTTAGAGAAGATACTGATGTTAGTGTTCTTGTTGTTCTTTCATCAGCATCTCTAAATGTAATTCCTTTAGCTTTGGGAATTGTTGAAGGTGCTGTTGTGGCTGTACTCTGTACTGGCTCTTGTATCACAACCTTAGATTTTGCACTCTTCAATTTAGCCAATGTTTGAGCTAAGGTAATCTCTACTTCAGTTATAATAGGTGATGGTGGTGGCACAACAGTAGTAGAGGGAGCAGCAGTACTAACTTCTTTAGGAATCACATCTTGGTCTTTTTCAATCATATCATTTTCAGCAAAAACTTCATTACCAAAAAGAGCATCTGTATCAAACATGTTTGCATCATCTGTCCTCCTCTGAGTTTCATCAACTAAAGAAACTTCAGCATCCTTGTTAATGTCTTCAATACTCCTCCCCTGATTGGATGCTTCCTCCTGAGCACCCAAACTATCATCATATGAGAAGTGTACTCTTCTTGTGACAACAACATTTAGGTCTCTTGAATTTATGAGTTCTTAACCCTGCTTTCTTCTCTACCTTTTTAACTCTTAGCTTCAAATTTGTGTTTCCTTAAGATTGAGCAGTCTTAGTATGTTCCAGGCAAGAACTTCCTAGTCAATTTAGAATACACTATATCCATCATTTAGTGAGTTTTAATCTTATCATCGCCAGTGTAGTGGATCATTGGAATGTGTAGGCACATATTCCTCATTTGGTATATCAGTAGTAGAATCACTAGGGTGAGGAACTACAGTAGTCGTTTTCTGCTTTCTCCTAGACTGTTTCTTTTAGGGTTTAGATGTAGATGGTTGAATAGTAATGGGTGTCTGTTGAGTAGCAGTAGGAATACCTGAATCTACACCCTCTTCTTGTTAGTAGCTTGAATCATCATTGTTGCAAACAGAGGTGTTACTCTTCCAGAAAAGTCTTTTCCTTCTCTCTTCACGTTGGCAAAGATTTTCTTTGTGTGTGAGGGATTAACATAAATCTTCTTGTGATGTGACATATCACCAAGCTGTTGATTAATAAACACTTGTACAAATCGTGGATACATCAGAAATTTAACCCCTCCCTCTAAGTGCTTTACTATAGCATCAAAAATGTACTTGGACAGATTAAAATTTTGGTTTGTGGCCAAGCATATGATTGTAGAGGCCATAGTACTACTGAATTCGTTCCATGCAGTGGTCTTGGCACTAAGGCATTGCGTAATGGTATGAATTAAGAACTTCCATTGTGGAGAAAAGAAAGCTTTATAAAATGTAAGCTTTTGAGAAGGTTTTTCATACCCCACCTTTGCTAGTTCTTCAAAGATAGTAGCAGTTGGCAAACAATCAATACCACCTGCATCTTCTAAGTGAAGATCACTTCTAATGCTTGTCTCCGTGATGATCACCTTCTTCTTATCAACTAGGGCTTGTAACTGACGTTCTTCATTAACAGTTTTTATCTTTGCTGTTGCCAAGAACTGTTCAATGCAAGGTGTGTAGATAGTAGGATTGAAAGTTAAAGCATAATGAATTTGGTTAACATTCAAAAAATCAATAATTTCATGAAATCCATCACTTTCAGCAGGTTTTTCCAAGAATGCGACCATGTTGTGAGTGTCAGAGAAAGTTAGGAGTGACATTGTGTTGTGTTTTGATGATTAAAGATGAAATTGAATGAGGGTTTACGTTTAGAGAGCGTTTGAATGATTGAAATTGATTAAAGAATCGAATGAAACCCTGAATCAAAGTATTTATAAAATCACCCTCAACAACAGTAATGTAACACCTCATTTTTACAATATAGCAGCGGAAGCTAATCTGGAGTATTACTTCATGGATACAACAATCATAATCATAGAAAAATGACCCAAAAGAGACGTTTATTCAAAAGATATGTTATCATTCATTTCAAATCAGAGTTTTACAAAGGCAGGTCCCAAAATCTAGAAACATAAAATGTGAATGATAACAAGTTTTAGCCATCTTCATGTCCATGCCACTCCATGTTATAAGTTGCTCAATTACCTGAGATAAACATGCATAAAAAGGGTCAACACAAAGGTTGAGTGAAATTCATAGGTTTGAAATGTAATAGTTGAATACAAGTTATAGTGGAAATACTGGTATTGCAGGGACAATCATCATGGGGAACATTATTTATTGCATCTAAGCTCATGACATCAATACATTAACAGAGAAATCACCGTAGTGATATTGGTTAGGGACATATGTCCCCGTGGAAAAGGTAACTTGCCAAGGTTACCTATTAGGACAAATATAGTGCGTTTGGCTACCCCAAGCATGGGTATACCAATGGGAGCCGTCACCCCCAATAGATCTATTCACAATATTTGCGTTCACTCGCAATGCAAGTAATTAATGATTCATGATATGTAAATAATGGCACTGGAAGCTACTTAGGCAATAATATATCTGGATAGCATACATTTAGAAAACACTTGCATTCATGGTTTATATCAGGTATCACAGGTTTATAAAGTATTCAAAAGATTGAAATATGGGGTTATGAATTCATTAAGCCTTTGAAAAGTAATCACATTGTTATAAGATAAACGAGTATGTAAAAGAGTTTGTAACAAGCATGTATCCCCCTCGCGGGTTTATAAAACATTCAAAAGATTGAAAAGCGAGGCTATGAACTCACCTGATAGGTAGATGTAATAAATATTCTGAAATGAAAGCTGACGACCTTATCACAATCTTAACCGGAATGTTGTTATAGCAAATATGATAGTAAAACTAGCCACATCTAGCAACCTTGAGTAAGATATGTTGAGTCTTAGAGAATTGTACTCTAGAACTTTGGTCAGAGAGTCTAATTTTGTTATGAGTTGGATTGGAAATTTTAGAATTATTGTTATCACCGTTCGGGGCCATCATATTCAGAAGTCATTTCAGTAACGTTTGAGGAGCTAGGGCACTGTAAATCGTAAACCCAACAACTCAGTCAGAAAGTAATACTAAGATGAAACTCTTAATGTGAAGTCCTAGTTTGTGATACATAATAATCAGTTTTAAGCGTTTAATCAATATCTGGAAATGTTAGCACGAGATGCGTAATTAATGTTAGGTCTTGTAGGTTTTAAACATGATTTTATACTTTTCAAAATGTTACATTTTAGGACCCTTGCAGTTGAAAAGTGCAGAATTTACCTTGGAGTTTCGATTTTTACAGCTTTGTCCTTCAAATTTAAAAGATATACCAAAGTAAATCATTGTACTTTGGAAAGTACATATATAGACACTTATAGTTATAAACTCTTGAGAAAATGACAGTTTCGCCCCTTTAGTTACTAAGTTTAAGAAAGTTACGATTATATACCATTGCATGGATAATATTTAAGAAACATGTCCAAATTGCCATGGCTCAATCTTTATTTTAACGTTTCAATTGACATTTAGAAGTTATAATAAACTTAAAATTTGAAGATTTAACGTAACTCAAAAGTTTAGAATAACGATTCGTTAAGCTAGAAAGCAAAACGAGTCAAATTAGGGTTTCAAAACGTAAAACGTGTGGGTTTTTAGATAAATTTCTCATTAAATCAATAAGTGGTTATTTTAAAATTAGTTAAGCTTGCTTGGTTTGATTCAACAATATTTAGAACCATGATAAACATTTAGTTTTAAGAAAAAACAATAAAATTGGGGTTTCGGGTGTACGGTTGTGGATCAAAATTGGAATTGAGTCATGAATTGAGTTATGAAACTTTACATGAGTTTATTTAGGATCATATAAACATGATAGATGTAGGAGAAGGAAGTAGAACATCAGAACTGGGTTTGAGCTTTATAGTCTGAAACAGGTCAAAATTTGGTTTTTTAGCTTAGTACGCCTAGAATAACGACTCCCGGGCTTCTTTTCTTGGTTTCTTTTGATTCATTTCCATTCTTGGGACTTCTTAGGATCTCTTTGAGCAAAGGATTGCTGCTATGATGGGTTATAGAGGAGGAAGTGGGGGATGCTTTGAAATGAAAGGTTTAGGGTCCTATTTATAGTGTTAGCAACCTTAGAGGCCAAGAAACATTGGTAACCAGGTTAGGACACATGGGGGTGATGTGGATAGTCTAGGGGATGAGAAAGGAAGGCTATGGTGCAAGGTGGAAGCTTATGAAGGTGGTTTTGGGTGTAGTGGTGGTCGCGGCTGAAGTAAGCCAACAAGGCCATCATGTGGCTTCATTTGAGACCAAGAAATGGTCATAGCAGGTGGGTAAGCTGCTTAGGAACATATAGGTGCTTGTCATTGAGGTTCTTTTGTGCAAATGAGAGTTTAAAATGGGTAATCTTGCAAGAAAAGGGTTCACGGGTCACATAGGGTTCGATTAGGGTTTCTTAGTGTTTTCAAGCTTATATTTCGTGTGTTCTTGGTTAGAAATGATTAGTTACTGATCCTATGACATATATTAAGGATTATAATCAACAGTTGGTAAGTTGTTTGGGTTAAAAATGGGTCGATAATGAACAAATAAGCCGCGGGTTCCATTTTAGGGCACGTAATGGGTTATTAGGGTATTCAAGCTTCTAATTCTTGCACATTGCCAAGTTAATGATAGATAATGATTTGTAAACTCATTTTATGAGTTTACAATGGTATTTGATTGGTTGTTCAAGATTGAAATGGTTAAAAACGAGTAAACGAGTCAAAAGTTCTAATTAAGGCATAATTAGGATTTTCTAGATTTATTTCTTGTACACTGTTGTTAATAGGTTGAAATGATGATGTAATGTGGTTGAAAATGTTGTAATTAATGTTATTACAACTTATTTGAGTATTGTTTTAGGTTTATAATGGATAAAAACGAAGAAACGGGTCATGGTTTAGAAATTAGCTCGGTTTTAAGGTTTCTGACTTTTGTATTAGGGTTTTAAGAGTAAAAATGTGTATGAAAGCTTATGAATAGAATAATTAGGGTTTACACATTGTATATTGAGTGTAGTAGCTTGCACAAGAGTGGTGGTGAAGAAACTGGAATGAAAACGGAGGTAAAACGGCTATTTTAGATATCGTGCTTAATGACTTGTACATTGTGCTTTGAAAACTTGTACTTGACTTGGAGGGAGTTTATATTTCAAATGAAATGTTATATTACTTGTACATATGCTTTAGTAGCTTGTACATTCACTTTAGATATTAAATCTTCATGGAATTAGGGTTTAGAGGTATACGATAACGGTTTAAAGCCCGTTTTGATATAACGTTGTGAATGGTACATTATAGGAATAATGTACTTTGTAAAAAGAATATGATGATATTGACTTGACATGTTATGATGTTTTCTTGACATATATGAAGACAGGATTGCCATAGATAAGTTGCGTGAGCTCGTCTACTTTAGTTATGTAAGTTACATGACATACTGAGTTATTGACAATGTAAGTAATGTAATAAAGAGAAAAAATTTCCCCGTATAATTGTGATCATAGTAAAATAGGTTGATAAAAATTCTTAGGTTGTTATAGTCTCCACCCCTTACAGAAATCTAGTCCCAAGATTTAGTTGAAAGTTGTAGTGGTATTGTTTAGAGATAGGTACTGGGCATGAATTTGATTTTTAGGATAATCAAGGTCACAAGTCCACGTGTGTGATGCATTTATAATTATGTTGCGCACCATAATTATAATTACCTCCTTTCACACGTCTACTTATTTTCAAGACTACACCTCTTGATGACAGCCAATAGAATTTCTTCAGATCCTGATAGAACCTGGGTGAAATACTTCGATTTACGGAACCTGTGGGTTATGGGCCTACCACGCTTCTGCTGTGCTACTCTGATCGTAAAGAATCGCTATTCATTAACCTTTAAAAGTCAACATCGAATAAGAATGCTATCACAAGTCTTTGTCAAAATTTTCATACCTAGTGGTATTGAAATCATTTGACATTGTATAGATTCTTGTGTGTTTCCTTGTTATTATGTTGCAGAATATAACAGAAAATTTTAGAATACGAAGATCATGAGTGATGTCAAGGAATGATTATGAATTTGTAAGAGAGTTGCTAATCACGTGAGATACAGATTTTGAAATGAACAGATGATGAAGGTAATAATGATAATGAAAATGATAATGATTAAGGAATTGTTTGTACAAACGGATTGAAAGAAACTTGTTTGTACGTATGTTATATACTTAAGCCTATTTATTTATAATTTGTCACTTACAAAAAGAAGCGTTCAACTCCTTGTAACTGAGAAATTTAAAAGTCATAGTTCCAAGGTTATAATTTCCTTATTCAATGAAGGATGTGACTAATTCATTTCATAGATGATCATAAATGTCTTACCTAAGCATAAAAAATGATACGGTAAGGTGTAGAAAATGATATGATCATGAACGATTAGATAATATTCAGATGTTGATTGTACTGACGCCCATATAATCGAGGATGAAAATTTATGTTGCAAAGGTATGTGGAGAGTATTTAGAGTTTGAACATAATAGAATTAGTAGAATTTGACAAACGATGTCAAGTTTTGATATCATTAGATAACAAGATGTAACATAATCATCACTTTATTATTTCATGGATAGCTTTACATATGAAACTCTAAAAAGAGTTGATACTTATGCTACGTATCTCGTAGTAGAATTCTAGATAAAAGTAACAAATGACAAGGATTGTAGCTTGATGATTGGGGTTTTCACATTGAAGAAGATTCTGATGAACTTGAATATCCTCGAGAGTTGTTTCTAGGGTAGAAATCCTAAAGTTAACAAAAGCAAGCTCATCTCTGAGTATGCTTTCTTGTGGCCTAATTATTTGCTTTTGAGTGCTGATTTGCGTAATGTTCTTTCTTTCTACGGGCATTACAAATTACGGATACTGTTTCTAGATAGTTTCTAGTGGTTGGTCTTTTGTTTTTGCAGTACTTGGTCTGGTGACCTATCTTGTTGCAAACCTGACACTTGACATTGCAAGGTCTCGTGCGATGTAGTCTACATCTTTTACACAAGGGAAGGTTTCCAGTATATCCATTGGTGGTAGTAAAAGTTCTGAAGGTTTCTTGTCTTCTATTCTGTTGTCGGTGGTAATCATTGTTACAGTTGTTTTTGTTGTTGTTGTCTTGGTATTTATTGTTATTGCGATTGTTGGAGTGGTTATTGTTGTTGTGTTTAGGATAATTGTTGTTATTGGTGGTGTTTCCTCTATCTTCAAACTTTCTTTTGTGATCGTTGATTCCTTTTATTGCTACTGGAGTTCCGCTTGTCCCGGTGTTCTTATTGGGATTACTAGCACTTGCCATTGATTCAGCTTGTGCTTTCAGAGCTGAAGAAATGCCATCATTAATTAGTTGTCGGATGGCAACTAAAGTTATGGTTGGTGTTTCAGATGTTGATGTCCTTTTGGGAGGCATTCTATCAACAAAAGATAACGCGTAGTAAGAATGACATCATAAGTTTTGAAAGGTAATATTTAAAAGAAAATGTGCTTAAAATGCTTAAAGAGAAATGCTTATTTTTGAATTTTAAGCACTTAGGGGTTATGTTGTGATTCATGAAGACGGAGATAATGATGCAATTAGTGGAAATGATGATGAAAGAGCGATAAGTTGGAAACAATAAGATACGAAATGGGATTGCTTTTATAAATAACTTACCTTCTTACTGTACATAGTCAAGATTTGACAAGCATTTTTATTTATACCACACATCCCATGGCTAGGATAAAGTTATAACTATTCGAAGAGTTTGTTGATTTTGAGCCGGTAGATGACATCCTAAAGATCCTCCTGATCTGTTTGGTGACGAGCTTAGATTTTCTCAATGATTTGTTCAAGATTGGAAATTCTATAGTAAGCTAAGGCAATCTTATCCTTTTGCCCTAACTGCTTCTTTTGAAGTTTGGTAATCTGAGTACGAATTTTCTTGAGTTCGGTCTTTAGTTCGTCACTATTCCTTCGTATGATCATTCTATCAATACGTCCTTCTCCATTTTCTCGATGTGGTGAAGATAGAGTTCATCTAAGTAATTCAAAATATCTTCGATTTGTCCCTCATGATGTTTCAGATACATCTTAATTGGACATTTTCCTATTTCAAATATTTGAGGTGGGGTAGGAGTATAAACCAGGATGAATTAGATAGCGTAGTTGAGGAAGAAGATGGGGAATGGATTCGCTTCTCAGGTGGTAATAGTTCTTCAGGAATAAAGAAATATCGAGGATTAAATAGTCGTGATGGTGGTAATATCGGAGATAGAGTCAAAATAGCTGGTGGAGTAATAGGATCTGGTGATGAAATAGGTAATTCCTTAGCATAAATTGGTTGTACGTCCTTCAAATAAGTATTATTGTCGAAAGATGAAAATACCGGTGGAATCATATTATCGTTAGAGTTTTCCGAAGAGTTAAAAGAATTGCTTCCCAATGAAACTGGGAAATAATCTGATGAGACCGAAGTATAGTTAAGAATATTCATAGAGGAAAAAGCATCCTCAATATCAGAAGTAAAGTGGTTGGGAGAAGACATCGTTCTATTAACAACCTAGTTTGTAAATAACATAAGTTATTTATGTAATAGTATAATAGATATGTATATTTACATACTTGTTCCAGAATGTAGTGGCACGGAGGACTTTGATGGCTGAAAAAGAAATGTGGTTATAGTTAAGGTTTTGACCTTGTTCTCTATAACCATGGCGCTGATACCAATCTGTAACACCCCCATTTTTACAATATAGCAGCGGAAGCTAATCTGGGGTATTACTTCATGGATACAACAATCATAATCATAGAAAACGACCCAAAAGAGACGTTTATTCAAAAGATATGTTATCATTCATTTCAAATCAGAGTTTTACAAAGGCAGGTCCCAAAATCTAGTTACATACAATGTGAATGATAACAAGTTTAGCCATCTTCGAGTCCATGCCACTCCGTGCCGTATATTGCTCAATAACCTGAGATAAACATGCTAAAAAGTCAACACAAAGGTTGAGTGAAATTCATAGGTTTGAGTTTTAGAAAATGTAATAGTTTGAATACACGTATAGTGTAAATACTGTATTGCAGACAATGCATCATGGGTAACATAATTTATGGCTCTAACTCATGACATCCAATACATAACATGAGAAATCACCGTAGAGATATTGGTTATGGACAGATTGTCCCGTGAAAAGTAACTTCCAAGTTATAGTGCGTTTGGCCTACCCCAAGCAGGGTAAGACAAACAGGAGCCGTCACCCCCATATTCTATCAAAATATTCCGTTGCGAGCGAGAGATCCTTGACTCGCAATGCAAGTAATTATGATTCATGATATTAAATAATACACTAAAACTACTTAGGCAATATTATATCTGTACATACATTAAGAAAACACTAAAAAACTTTGCATTTATGTTTCTCACAGTTTATAAAGTAATTCACAAATTGAAATACGGTTATGAAGTCATTAAGCCAGTTTGAAAAGTAATCACATTGTTATAAATAAACAGTATGTAAAAAGTTTTTAACAATCATGTATCGCCCCCTTCGATTGTTTATAAAACATTCAAAGAATTGAAAAGCGAGGCTAAACACTCACCTGATAGGAATTAATAAATATTCTGATATGAAAGCTAACGATCTATCACATCTTAACAGTAAATGTATTAGCAAATGAATAAACAACCACGTCACACCACCTGAGTAAAGATTTAGTTCTTAGAAGCATTGTACTCTAAACTTTTAGTTATAAGATTATAGTTTTATTGAAGAGTTTTTGGAATTATTGTTATCAACTTTGGCCAACAAAATTCAGAAGCATTCATAAACGTTTGAGGACTAGCACTTTAAATCCGTAAACCCAACAACCAGCAAAATGTAATACTAACGATGAAACTCCTTAATATGACGCTCCTAGTATTGTGATATGAAATACTCTGTTTTAAGCGTTTAATCATACTCGAGCGCTATTTACCCACGAGATGCGAGCTTAATTAAATATGTCTTAATTTTAAACAATGATTTTATACTATTTCAAATTTTACATTTTAGACCCTTGAGTTTGAAAATGCAAAAGTACCCTTGGTTTCACTTTTACAAGTTTTGATCCTTAATATTAAAAGATTACCAATAAACCTTGTACTTTGGAAAGTGACATAATAGACCCATAGTTATAACTTGATAAAAATACATTTTCAGCCCCATTAATTATAAGTTTTCAGAAAGTATACGATTATATACCCCCTTCATGATAATATTACATAACATTCCAAATTTGCCATGCAAGCTTATTTTAAACATTTCAATAGGACGTTTATAAGTTATAATAAACGTAAAAAATAAAAGAAGATATTAACGCAAAAAAACAAAGTTTAGAATAACATACGTTAACTAGGAAGCAAAACGTCAAATTAGGGTTTTAAAACGTAAACAGAGCGGGTTAAAGATCAAATTCTTCCATTAATCAATAAATTGGTTATTTTACCGAGAGAGCGCGCCAAGTGAACCCACCCCCGACCCGCAGATAGATTTAACAATATTTAAATCATCACTGCAGCGGCGCGCACTCTAACAAAGAAAACATATAATGAGGTGTCGGTTTCGTTTTTTGATCATAAAACAATAGCATAATGAGGGAGGTGTTAATAAAACTGGTTTAACAGAGAGTAATATTTTATCATAAAACATGATAAGTATAGTACAGATGGTAATATTCAATAACCTGTTTGGCTTTTTGCTGGAATCAGGGTAACCTTATTCAGTATTTTAATTCGTAAACCTAGAATATTAGTAGAAAAAGAATGTGAGGTGGATTGTATAAATTATTTTAATGTTATTTGTTGAGTCGAGCAGAGAGATTTAAATTTAGAAGAAGTGATTTGAAGTAGTTTTTAGTAAATGTTATTGAAATAAATTTATCATATATTTATAGTAATTCGAACCCTAACCAAGACACCTTTCCAGATTAGTCATTATAAGTTCTAAGGGATGAAGAGCTATGCGGAGATGATGTTGTATAAT
Organism: Tanacetum coccineum; assembly: GCA_026074375.1. Lineage (NCBI taxonomy): Eukaryota > Viridiplantae > Streptophyta > Magnoliopsida > Asterales > Asteraceae > Tanacetum > Tanacetum coccineum. Next base: position 59,544 of record BQNB010003520.1, on the reverse strand, counting down.
TTAGAAACTAACGTTGTGTTGTCTTCCCTCTTGTGCATCCGTGTAAAACAAGATGAAAAAGAGTCCATTGCCAATTTTTGTTACCATAAAACATAGTAATTTTGTTATAGAAGGTGGGTAACTCGATGAACATTGGTGAAGTCAATATCGTGATTCAATTAAAGTTCCAAAAAATGTCATTTTTGCAAATATGTGCGCGGGTCCATTTAGCTATTTAGGTTTTTCAACTTTAATTCATTACATTTGATCTATTAATATGATTATTGTTTTTAAGAATTTAATTAAGATTAATAACAAAATGATAGTGGTTCTTTAAAAGCGAAAATAGTGAAAACGGGTCCCATAGATCCATTTTAGTTCTCATAGTTTTCTCGGATTCATTTTGTGTATAATGGAAATATATATATATATAGTTTTTATATTATAATTTGTAATTTAATGTTATCACAACTTATTGATGTTGTTTATTTAATAATGAAAAAAGGAAAAACGCTCATTTACAGATTGACCATTAGTTTCCAAAGTTTGAATTAAGTTTTGAAGTTAAAAATTTATAAAGCTTAATGAATTAATATTAGTTAAAACATTGTTTATTAGTGTAAGTACTTTACACAAGTGATGGTAAAAATTAGAAATGAAACAAGTAAAACGGCTATTTTAGATGTCATGCTAATGAACTTGTACATTGTGCTTTAAAACTTTGTACTTGACTTGTAGGAGTTTTTATATTGTCAAATGGATGTTATGTTACTTATTAATCTTTAATACTTTGCATTATCTTAGATATTAAACCTTCATGGAATTTAGTTTTAGATATATGATAAAGGTTTAAAAGCCCGTTTGATATAACGTTTAATGTACATTAAGAATAAATGTTACTATTGTAATAAGATATGATGATATTGACTTACAAATTGTATTTGCTGACATATAGAAGACATATGCCATAACGTGAGCTCGTCTACTTTAGTTATGCAAATTACATTATATATTGAGATGCAAGTAATGTAATAAAGCGAAAAATTTCCCCGTATAATTATGATCATAGTAAAATAGGTTGATGAAAATTCTTGGGTTGCTATATGAGCAGACATGATTTATTTATTCAACAATGTCCAAGAGGCTCAGGTGAAGGATCTGGTGTAAATCCAGAGGTTCCTGATGAGCTAACCCTTAAAAGCTTAAATGAGGGAGCTGGTATGATACCAGAGGTTTCGGATGAGCCAAGTGATTACTCTAGCAGTTTAAGCTCTAACTCAGAATTTTTAGTTAAAGACATCTCAAGTGATGAGGCTGATGCCACTAAGAAAGCTGATGAAGCAAAGAAGGCAAATGTAGTGAAAGACTCTAAAGAACAAGTTGCAAAGAAATAGACTGGAAATAAAGAAATTGGTGCAGATCAAGGAGACAATGAACCAGCTGGCGATGCATAAGCTGATGTTAAAATGACAGAAGCTCAGCCAGAGAAGCCTAAAGAAACTCTGATAAGTTCTTCTAAGACTCTATCTTCTACTGAGTTCACTAGTCAGTTTCTTAATGACAATCCTAAGATTACTGTTAATGATGTGTTAAAAGATCCGGTTGAAACTAAAGTTCAATCAATGGTGGATATTCCAGTTACTTAAGCTAAATCAATTGAATAGAGACCTTTACTTGTTGTTACGACCGTAACACTGATTCTAGATACAACAACAGCTTCACCAACCCAACCACCACCAACACAACCAAAAGGGAGCAAAGTTAATAGAATCCTTAAGAAATCTAAGAGACCAAAAACTCAAGTTGATGTAGGTGAACTTAATAGCATAGTCAACATACTTGAGAAGCAGGTTCATGTTATGTCCAGTTTCAATCTTCCAGAGGCAATTGATAAGTCGGTGAAGGCTCACTTGAAGAATGTTCTTCCAAAAGATGTTCCAGATTTTGGCAAAATTAAAATGGAGAAAGCGGCCATGAAGAGTGATGACATCAAATAACGTCAAATTTATACCATCATTTATCCCAAATAAACTAACCATTTTTATATAATTATTGCAAGAATTAGTACTTAATTGCTTAAAAGTGTTATTTGCAGTAATTGAGGAGTGATTTGTGAAGACATGCTAAAAGGAATATATTTTGGAGCTAAAACAAAGATATTTGAAGATTGCTGAATTCTGACCAATACGTCGTATCCACTAAAAGAGATACGGCGTATCAGCGCCAACTCTTCACAAGAAAACGCGTATTATCAATTCTCAATACGGTGTATCTATGTTTACATATACGCCGTATCTAGCTGGATAACTATGCAGAGATTTGGTGAATAAATTATTTTAGGAATGAATACTGTATTGATTATAAACTTTACGCGCACTCCAAGGGAAACACCCCAATACGCCATATTGGCCTAGCCCAATACAGCGTATCTAGACTTTTTCAGAGACTATAAATATAAGACTCAAAAACGAGTTTCGGTGTGCAAAATCATATTCTTCATACCATACACATAAAAGATGATTTTCTGAAGAGAAGAAGAGCAACCAAAGGTCAAGCATCGATCATGATTCGATAGAAGACACTGTGTAATTTCTATACTCTTGTAATCATTTAATTTTTGGTATCGTTCGGTATAACGTTTAGTTTACCTTAGTTATTTGATCACGCTTGTATAACTACGATGGTTATAGGCTAATACCCTAGGGAATTAGCCATCTTAATGAAGGTTTAATGTTTGGTTTATTTTAAAATCGATTTTCTTAATTTACCGTTGAAAGTTTAATTATGTTTATCACATGATACTTGTCTACGAGTTTGAATATGCGACCTATCATTCAACTGGGTCTAGTTATGCCTAACAAGTGAGCTAGATACTGGGATAGCTCTCCATATCATGTTTTATATGACTGGATCAATAGGATCACAAATAATGTTCTGTCCTTGTCTTTAAATTAAGAGCTTAGTTGGACTGGCAAGTGACCCGTAATGTTTCAACAAGTTTGTTCTTGATTAATTGATAAAGATTTGAATAGTAGACTACCAGTATATAAAATACCGTCAAACAGTAAGTAGGTAAAGTCCTGATGGGCTAGGGTTTATCAAGATCATCATTGCTTTAATCCCTAGATAGATTATAATTAAACTAAAAGGATGCTTTATGCGGATGCGTTAATTGTGACAGGATTCAACGTGTCTAGGTCTTAGGATGATGTCCCGCCTAAGTCTTAAGAATGATATGCCGCTTCGAGATAAGAAATCATTGCACTAAATAAACAAACCAGCATTTAATCAGATTTAATATGGCTAATACGGTTTTATATTATTTGGCTTATACCGCTCTTTTATCTTCTTATTGTTTTCTTGCATGTTTATTGTGTTTGGAATTGATTATTGTCACCATAAAATTTATGCCAGTCTCTCAGGCTGAAAACCCCCCATCTATCATTAGAAGCGTATATAGCATAGGTTTAACAAGTAATTAGAATTAACTTAAGTAGAAGTAATTAAAATACCGATAGATTATAAGGTTAACAACCTCACTCTTAGTGTTCGACACCCTACTTAACACGAAACTCCACCCGATCGGGTACACTACCCGTTAAAGTGTTGTTTTAGGATAAGTCGGCTAAATATAAATTTAAAACTTGGTAATCAATAAATTGACCCTACATGACAGCACATCAAGTTTTTGGCGCCGTTGCCGGGGAGTGAAAAAGTTTAGCCTTTAATTTTATTAGTATTTCTAACCATTAGTTTAAAATAATCTAATTAGTGTAATTTAATTCTGTTTAATTGTATGATTAAATTATGTGTTTAAATTCCAGCTTTATTTAATTGTTTTCATAAAGTACTCTGCCTTGTAGTTCATTTCTTTTTTTCTGATTTCTAGCATAGGTTTATCAAGGATGATTCAAACATCACGATGGAAGAATATATCAGACTCGAAGAAGAAAAGACTCGAAGACAAGGTCGAACATTTAATTGGCAAACTGCCACATACGGCAAGATGGAGTATTGTGAAAATGAGGACGATAGCTTCACGAATCTCAAAACTGAATACCCAGCTATAGTCTTTGATGATACATCCGATGCAGCACTCTCATGTGAACCTACAGTAAGTCCTCTTGACAATCACGAAATTGACTTTAACATTTCATTTGACAAATCCGACGATGAGGATTACATGGTAATTTTTGACGAAAATTCGTTTTCTTGCAAAATAATTTTTGTCGATAATTTAAAAACAGATTCTAAAGATGAGAATGATAAAGTCAACATGCCATCATCTCTATCACCAGAACCTACGTTTGGTTACATTGACGATTTAGACTTGTTTAAAGACTTTGAGAATGAATTCCCAACAATCACTTATAATGATTTAAAGTCTAAATCAGACCCACTAATTGAACCTTCTGTAAGTTCTCAACATATCAAAATGTCATTGTCCGAATATGATAAAAAGAAACAAAATGTTTTATACCTTAATGACTCATTTCCTCTAAATGTAATTTTTCCCGTAACTATCAAGGACAATGATAATATCGATATAACACAGTCTTTTAGAAATAAATTTATAAACATTGATACTAACGGGTCAAATGAACTACCAAAAACAAATCACGATAAAATCAATAAAGTTCTCAACGAGAAATTTTTTATCATAACATTGGATGCTAATATCATGAGTTGGAATTATTTTAACAACTGGATGCCATTAAATCTTGTCAAAAATTTATTTTTGCCGTTTGGCATCCCGTTCGACCCTAAGCGGTATTATAAGGATGGTACTCACACAAGAATATTGCGGAGGCCAAGGTACGTTTTTCTTTACTTTGTTAAAATCTTTGAAAAATTGGCCCTACACTTATGAATACGGCGTACCATGGCAGCGCGTATACGCCGTATTAACCATCCTTGACTTACTTTGACTAAGTCAACAATAATGTCTAATACGGCGTATTGGACACTTCCCAATACGGCATATTCAGCGTGGGTATAAAAACCCAGCTAATACGCCGGATTCACTTTCACGCACACTTTTCACTCACTTTTAAAAAACAAATTTACCGCGCCTCTTTGATCTCGAATCCCTAGTTTGTTTCTATCTCTCGATCCTAATCATAAGGTATGTTTGCTCAACTCTCTATTTTTTTGAAATAGAATTAGGGTTAGGGTTTGATTTAGATTTAGGATTTGTGTTTTTTCCATATGACTATTATATGTCCCCATTTGAGTGAGTTTAAAGCTGAATTTAGTTTTATTAAAGTTGTGGGTCAAACGGGTAGAAATGGGGGAAAACCTATTCTTTTTTTGCTCTACTGATACGATATGGCGTATTCATTTCCAATGAATACGACGTATCAAATAGTTTCCCCTAAATTATCAAAACCTATACGACGTATTCACCATTCTGGATACGGCGTATAGGTTATCTTTTGAAAACTCTGAATGGTCCCCTTAATACGGCATATTCACTTATCTATACTCCTTATAATCATAAATAATCTCCATACGACGTATCTAATCCACCCAATATGCTGTATCTTCATAAAACCACTATATGGTATATTTATTTTCCCTAATACGCTATATCTACCCCTGAAACAGAACAGTTAAAAGAATTATTAATCTGTGTACTGACTCGATATTTCTTGCAGATATGGCACCTTTACCACACCGTGACCTGAGACACCCATGGCTCAGATACCAGGTTAATAGGTATGACGAGGGGATTATACACAGCTATGAGCAGAGGCTCGAGACGATATGGGGTAGGGCGGTTAACCGGGTACATGTATTAGATTTTGCTGGATTGACTGATGGGATGAGATAGACTCTGGGTGATAGGTTGAGTATGGTATACACTAGGGATGATATGGAGACTTTATTTACTACCCACGCATAGAGGAGGTTGTTTGAGATTAGGGCACCGTTGGTTAGAGAGTTTATCTTGGAGTTTTTAAGTACTTGTAGGATGAGTGATACAGAGATGAGGCTTGATGTTGCTGATACCCTATGTTTTCAGCTTGGTGGAGCTAGGCACAGGATGACATGGAGACAGTTCATTCTGGCGTTGGGATTACACACTCAAGAGGAGATGGCAAAGGCTGGGTTTAAAGCATATTGGTCTGGTAGTGAGAGAGTGATCCCCGATAATGGGGATCTTAGGGATTATTAGATGGAGATATAATCCGACAAGGACTTCTTGGGGCCCGCCCCCTCTTATGTTTTTATTCAAGACCCTGTGAGGAGACTATGCCACAGGATGATTGCCTTCAGTATTTCTGGCAGGGGGCAGGCATCTAAGAAGGTGATTGGTGTCAATCTCTTCTATCTCTGCAGGATGGACCGAGGGGCTGCTAACGTCCCTTATCTATTAGCGCAGTATCTGTTTAGGCATGCGGAGAGAAGGAAGAGCAGGGCTACGCTATCAGTGGGTCACTTCATTGGGCGTCTGGCATCTCATTTTGGATTGGTCAGTGATCAAGGATTGAGAGGTTTGTCGGTGGTCGCCAGTGAGCTCCCGTTAATTGATTTACATGAGCTTGGGAGGCTCAACATCTGTTCGTGGTTTGGTGATACATGGGATTGGGTAGCCCCGAAACCAGAGAGGCAGTAGGCTGCTGCGGCTGGTGCCCCTAGAGCCGCTGAGGATGCTCCTGCAGCTGATGAGGGTGTTCAGGCTGTTCCAGCACCTGTGCAGGCACCTCAGCCGCCGCCACCTGCTCCTCAGCACCAGACTATGTCATAGAGGATTGGGAGGCTAGAGAAGGAGGTACGCGAGTTACAACAAAGTGTCATGGGCTTGCGAGGAGTTGTTGAGAGCTCTATTACTGAGCAGACTAGAGTCTTCACCTGGATGATCAGATGTATGACACAGCTTATGGATGCCAGTGGCCGTACTTATCAGGCATTTGATAGCACCCTTGTTTGTAGCTTACGGGTGCCCTACCAGAGGCGTGTCAGACCTAGGGCAGGCGATGCCAGCACCTCCATAACTCCTCACACTGATGACCAGCCCGACCCTTGATCTATCTCCTTTACTCTCTTGATTATTTTTATCTTTTGTAGACTTGTAATGTACATTGATTTTTGATTATTGATACATATTATGATATGATTTTGGTTTGCTTATGTGTGATAGAATCAAGTCTGGCAGTAAATTTAGCAACATAGCTCATTGATTGATTACAAGCTCAAGATTTCAAAAACCTTTACATGAAACATGTATTGACATAAAGCTGGTGAAGAAGAATGTGGAAGATGAAGGAAAAAAGTCGAACTTAACGACTAACTGAAACAAAAGTGCTTCCTTGGAGACAACCCGTTCATTTTTAATTTGTTTGAATTGTTTTTAATATGTTGCACGAGTCTTTCTTCCCAGACACTTCATACGACGTATCGAACCCCTATGGATACGGCGTATGGATGTGTCTGGACGTTATCAGTCTGTAATTTAATTTCCAGTACTTTAAAATTTTTAATTGCTTTTACAGGAACCATACGGCGTATCCTAGGGTTTGGGATATGACGTATTGATCATTGTACAGTTGTGTGTTTAATTGTTTTCCTGCATTGTAACCATTGTATAACCGAGATAGGATTTTCACTTTTGTATTCTAAACTTTTATGCAGGACCTTGCTATTAAGAAATCGATGTTATGGTGTATTTTAAAAAAGACGTAATAACTTGTACGAAGCATTCTGAAGCCTCGTCAACACAATTTTGCTCAAGAACTCAAATTGGAGAATCATCCCGAGCAACATATCAGGGGAGTTCCTCGTTCTAATTATATTTCCCATTTTCTATAATTGTTTTATCTATACAATGAGGACGTTGTATAATCTAAGTGGGGGGATGGAGAATTAGAATGCCTACTTGTCCTTTCTTTTACAAATAATATGCTATATGCTTAAATTATGCCAAATTTAAAATTTTTCTACCATAACTTTTGTAAAATAACTAGTTACATGACCTCGCGTACTATAACCCTTAATGCCAAATTGTGAGAATTAAGCCTATTCCGTTTCCAAACGTTTACCAAAATTTCCACAATAATTATAAGTGTGTTGGTGATGTAGTAGACTTTAGAACTTGGCCTGGTTATCACTCGAGACCACAATGATGAGTATTATGGACTTAGATGGAGAAACATTTTTAACTGGTAAATTTCTAGGAATACACCAAAAACCCTAAATGTTGTAGAATTAGCTAACTACACTAGTTAGTTAAATCCCATGTAACCCTTTTCTTACTCTCACTATAAGAGTAAGATCCCTTAGAAATACCTGTTGAGCCATTCCTGTGTTTTTCACACCATACGTCTATTTCATTACACCTTTACACCTTAGCCTACCTTATAGATTAAGCCTACTTAATCAAAGTTGCTAGTTGCTTTTGTGTAATGTTTTGTATTTCCTTTGTCAAACTGAAATTTTCTATCTCCGGTTAGGTCGGGAAATTGCACAATGCAATGGGAAAATATGTAGCTCGTGTATTTTGCTACTTTCGTGATTATGTATTATGTCCGAAGATGAAGTGTTAAAGGAAAAATTGTCCGGATGAATTATGATTGTGAAGACGGTGAAATTACACCGATGTTTATGTTATAAAAAAGGGAAAAATAGAAAATGCATCAAAAAAGAGAAGGATGATTAATAGTCGGTACGCTAAACTTAAACCGATGAAATACTTGGAAGGGTCGATTATTCGTTGATATGTGGATATAAATCAACGATGTATAGTTTTGTAAAAAGTGACCGATATCACCACTTTTGTAAAAGTATGTAACTTTGGGATGTTTGGAAAGTTGACCATTATGGGAACGCCAACTTAGGTTATCTTTTTCATCTCTATGATCGAGGCGTTTGTATATGTTTCGAGTCTTTATCATGGAATGGTCGGGAAAAGTTACTAGCAACTACCTTATTTATTCAAGCTTAATCTATTTATTTTGTAAATTTTATTTAACAATAATTTACTTCCCATTCCTAGCAATTAACCTAAGGTTTTCCTCGAACGAGGTTAAGATCGAGTCATGCATGTCTATTCCGTCGTTACGGCCATGTATGCGTGATTCAGCCACCTTGTTGGTTTATTACTTTTGGTAAAAACTAGAAGATCCCTACCCTATATCGTTCTTCATCTTAACCCTTGGTTAAACTCGAATAAGGATGTGATCGAACACACATGTCTATTCTGTCGTTACGGCCATGTATGTGTGCTTCAGCTGCCTTGTTGGTGTGGAACTATCAGTGAATGATTGTTAGAATGATCCACCTTAGCCTTATATAAAAACCCAATTTACCTTTTGACTTGTTTCTCCTTAGCTCTAGTGGTGGAGATGTGTATCCTTGCCAAGCATATGATATGAAGCCAATCACGACCGAGCAATGAGCGTACCAATTAAATGTTACACCCTAGATTAGTTGAGTGATCTGAGTGTTTTCATTTCCATATTTCGTGAGGTGCTTGGTCTTGTACAGGTAATCAAATCAAAAGAAGTGCTTAAACGGGAAAATCCTTGACTTCGGTTAGGATACATTTTCAATATAATCTAGAGTCTACTTGAGGACAAGTAGGATTCAAGTGGGGGATATTTGATGACATCAAATAACGTCACATTTATACCATCATTTATCCCGAATAAACTAACCACTTTTATATAATTATTGCAAGAATTAGAACTTAATTACTTAAAAGTGTTATTTGCAGTAATTGAGGAGTAATTTGTGAAGACATGCTAAAAGGCGCATATTTTGGAGCTAAAATAAAGATATTTGAAGATTGCTGAATTCTGACCAATACGCTGTATCCACTAAAAGAGATACGGCGTATCAGCGCCAACTCTTCATAAGAAAACGCGTATTATCAATTCCCAATACGGCGTATCTATGTTTTCCTATACGTCGTATCCAGCTGGATAACTATGCAAAGATTTGGTGAATAAATTATTTTAGGAATGAATACTGTATTGATTTAAAAACATCGTATTAGCCTAGCCCAATGCGGTGTATCCAGAATTTTTTAGAGACTATAAATAGAAGATTTAAAAACGATTTTTCGGTGTGCAAAATCATATTCTTCATACCATACACATAAAAGATGATTTTCTGAAGAGAAGAAGAGCAACCAAAGGTCAAGCATCGATCACGATTCCATAGAAGACACCGTGTAATTCCTATACTCTTGTAATCATTTAATTTTTGGTATCGTTCGGTAAAACGTTTAGTTTACCTTAGTTATTTGATCACGCTTGTATAATTACAATGGTTATGGGTTAATACCCTAGGGTATTAGCCATCTTAATGAAGATTTATTGTTTGGTTTGTTTAAAAATCGATTTTCTTAATTTATCGTTCATAGTTTAATTATGTTTATCACATGATACTTGTCTACGTGTTTGAATATGCGACCTATCATTCAACTGGGTCTAGTTACGCCTAACAAGTGAGCTAGATACTGGGATAGCTCTTCATATCGTGTTTTATATTAATAGATCAATAGGATCATAAATAACATTATGTCCTTATCTTTAAATTAAGAGCTTAGTTAGACCGGTAGGTGACCTGTAATGTTTCAACGAGTATGTTCTTGATTAATTAATAAAGATTTGAATAGTAGACTACTAGTATATAAAATACTGTCAAACAGTAAGTGGGTAAAGTCCCGATGGGCTAGGGTTTATCAAGATAACCATTGCTTTAATCCCTAGATCGATTATAATTAAACTAGAAGGATGCTTTATGTAGATACGTTAATTGTGACAGGATTCAACGTGTCTAGGTCTTAGGATGACGTCCCGCCTAAGTCTTAAGAATAATATGCCGCTTCGAGATAAGAAATCATTGCACTAAATAAACAAACCAACATTTAATCGGATTTAATATAGCTAATATAATTTTCTATTATTTGGCTTGTACCGCTCTTTTATCTTCTGATTGTTTTCTTGCATGTTTATTGTGTTTAGAATTGATTATTGTCACCATAAAACTTGTGCCAATCTCTTAGGCTGAAAACCCCCCAATCCTATTAGAAAACGTATATAGCATAGGTTTAACAAGTAATTACAATTAACTTAATTAGAGTAATTAAAATACTGACAGAATATAAGGTTAACGACCTCGCTCTTAGTGTTCGACACCCTACTTACCACAAAACTCCACCTGATCGGGTACACTGCCCGTTAAAGTGTTGTTTTAGGATAAGTCGGCTAAATATAAATTTAAAACTTGGTAATCAATAAATTGACCCTACAGGACAACATATCAAAGAGCTTTCCTAAGTACTCATCAACACCGTTTGACCCAACACCTCTCGCTATTTATGATTAAAAGGACACACTGTTCAAAATGATGAGTAAAGCCAGGGCATATGACAGACATCCAGCTCATAAAGCTCTGTATGATGGCCTGTCATTATCTCTAAGTGTTGATGATGATGACATGGACCTACAGCTTAAAAACCCACCTGTTCAGAAGAATAGACTTAGGGACGATCAGGATCAAGTCCCTCCTATAGATGCTGATAAAGAATCCAAGAAGAAGAAAAGGAAGGATACTGATGCACCATCTTCTAAGAAAACGATAGATCAACCTAATTCTTCTAAGAAAGGTACAACTCCATCCAAAACTTCAAAAACCGATAAATATGTGCAAGCAGAAGGAACAGTTGAAGAGCCTGATCAATAAGAGGCATTGGATGACGAAGAACCAGTTGTAGATGAAGTGGTTAACACTGAAGAACATCCACAAGATGATGTTGGTCCAAGTCAAGATAGGTCCAAGTGGTTTAAGCAATCTCCCAGACCAGAAACTCTTGATCCAGAATGGAGCAAAGACCCAAACGCTGATGTTGGACCTGAATAGAATTGGTTTCATGAATTAGAGAAAACTGGAAAAGATCCAGGTCAATTTGATGATCTGATAGGCTCTACTATTGACTTCTCAAAGTTCATCAAGCATCGTCTTAAGAAAGATCAAATCACTAAAGCAGACTTAGAAGGCCAAGTCTTTAAACTTCTTAAAGGAACCTGCAGAAGTAGTAATGAATTAGAATACCACTTAGAGCAGCGTTACATAGCCTTCTTTGATCAGTTAGATTGGACAAATCCTGAAGGGGACAGATGCCCACATGACTTGAGCAAGCCATTGCCTTTATAAGGTCCTCCAGGTCGTCTAACCATTCCTGTTGAATTCTTCTTCAATAATGATCTTGAATATTTGAAGAATAGAAACAAGGAAAGGAAATATGTTGCATCAGTAACACAGACAAAAGCTGTAAGGTAAAAAATTAAAATTCATTGTAGACATGATGCCAAAGTTGTGGAGTCCAACAAAAGTAGCATTTGACAAGGATTCTGCATTAGGAATATCTCATTGGGGTCCCAAACGTCAGCTATTCTACAGATCAAGAAATGCAGCTAAGTCATGGCATGAAGTCCTCTCACATTTGTGAATCCAAGGTGTCATTAGATTAATGATAGATAATCAATTTGGATACGGATACTTGAAGGAGATCATTTTCAGAATAACATATTTGAACGAATATTCATTCAGAGAAGTTGATTTCTCCAGACTTTATTTGAATGATATTGAAGACTTGTTTCTACTTTATGTTCAACAAAGATTTACAACCTCACGGGTGAAGAAATTGTTCATTTGGTAAACGCTCTTCGTATGTTAACCAGAAGCATCGTCATATAAAGGAGGGTAGAAGATGTGCAGCTTGGAGTGGAAAGTTACCAGAAAAAGCTCAATATCACCAAGCCACAAACTACCTATGAAGGAATCTCATACAAAGAACCGTACACCATATTTCATAAACCAAGAGGAGTTGTCTATCTAAACAAGAGCAAACAAAAGCGACTAATGAGGGCTGATAAGCTCTACACGTTTAGTGACGGTACCCTCCAGATGGTTCGTGATAATCTGCATGACATTAATTTTTGAATAAATTCAAAATATGTACTCAACACAATATCCCTCCCTCATTAATTGAGGGGGAGCATTAAAATGTTCCTAATAAGCATGTGAATAAGATAACATCTTCCACCATGAAAGCTTTATTTTAATCAATTTATATCCAAAATATTAAATGATTTGATATTTTTGATAAGGGGAGAAAATGTGATTAAAATATATGGCTATATATGTGATCTTAAGTGACTCAAGTGTGGTTTCCTCCTTATATGTGTAAAACACTTTTGAATATCGATGCACATATGAAGGGGGAGCAATTTTGAAAATGAGAAACCATCAGGGTTCAAAAGTTTTGATTTATATCATAAGTACCTTGATCGATTTTCAAATGGTTTTATGAAAAGAAAGGGAATACCAAAATACCGACCAAATGATGATGTTTTAAGGAGAAATAAGGCGGTTAAAGTAAGGTATTAGTTCCATGATCCATCCAGAACCAGAGGGATCTACCCAGGGACACTCCACTAGTTTGAGTAGAAGTCCTTAGGTATGATATAAAAACGAGTAAAGTGATATCGAGAATAATGTTATCCATGGCATGAGTAATCACTGGAACAAACCTAACAAGGTGATAATGAGGACACGGTGGATTAACATTGAAGGGGTTGAAAAATGAAAAAGAATTGTAAGGATAAAGGGTGTAAGGAAAGAAGCCATCTATAGACTTAAGTAGAAACCGGGTCAATAAACATGCTATCAGAATCACAAAGTTGATTGCTGGTATTCAAGATAGTCATCATGGACCTAGTGATGCAATGCACAACCCTCCCAAGCTACTCAGGCTTCTCTCAAAAGAAGTTTGTTTCATTTCTCACGAAGATTAAACACATTTCTATTGACTTTCTCACTCCGAGTTTTTTGATATTAAAAAGGTGGCAGTCCGCTCCAGCCTCCGATCACGAAAACCAAAATGTACTATTAAGTCTATCTAGAGCCAAAAGAGATCATCAATAAATATCATTAAGATACTATTCCAGATTACACTCGTTGTTCATACACTGTGAACACAAGTAATATATATAAAGAGTCCTACGCATTATCCTTGTGATTCTGCCGGAATATCAGAGTGATACTTTTCAGTACTCACAATGACGATGGAAATCCTTTCAGTGCCAACATCAAACAAGCACTGCGGTAGGTGACTTGTGCAATCCTATACAAATCAAACTTGTGACAACTAGATATCGATTTGGTCCAGTCTATGAATTGACAGTTATTGGATTTTCCATAGACCTCTAAGAACTTCATTATTTTAAGAGGTCGATCTCATGTCTATGGGCAACCTCAAAAGGGCATCTAGGCATGGGAAGACTGAACACGAATTGATGACTTAATCGGTGAGATAGTAACTCATTGATTCACTCTTATCGTGCTATCTGATGTGAGACATTTCGATAATGAGAACAAGCAAGTAATGGTGAATCTAATCCAATCTGTGTTAGAGGATCCAATACTTCAAGCTAGAAATCCTGTCAAGGAGGTTCTTTCAAATTGAACCTACCTGATCACAGGTCGGTCCTTACAGAACCAAAGGTTATCGCTACCTATATTCGACGAATGACACAGCCATATTCGTCCATAATTATGCTTATTTTACTAACCATTAATTGCAGATTATAAAATGGTGGTGGTGCCTTACTCCAGCAGAGTCGAATTTATAGGCACATGTTCATACTCGATCAACGAATATAAAGACATGATGAAAGCTTAAGTACATGTTACTCAAGTCTTTCGCTACTCTGATACTCAACGTGTTCCTTGAAGTCATAAAGTGTTTAAGATGATGCATTCTAAGGGAGATTGTTCGTTAGCTTTCAATACGAAGTTAAGTATGAGCATGTTGGTCCAAAAGTTACAAGATCACAAGAAGGGAAAAGATTACCAGACGATAAAGAGATGATGTATCACTGGTGATCTCAAGAAGCTCAAGATCATAATAAAGTCAAGCATATTGGAACAAGCTCAAGATCAAAGTTCACTACATATCACACAAGATAAAGATTAATGAATCAAGGCTACGAGCAAGACTGAAGACATTCATATAATGCTAAGTTTAAGTTTTATTGTAAATTGGAGTGACCTCCCTTAGGGGGAGATTGTTAGGAATTTATAAAAGTCTTGGTTACTTCTAATATTCTAGTTCATAGCTCGTAGTTAATTAAATGTAACAAATAAGCTAACCGGGCCAATCTATGGAAAGCCCATAGTAGGATGGCCCATGTCAACACTATAAATACCCTATCCACACATAGAGAGGGTGTTGGTTTTCATTTTATCATAAGCATTTTCTTTTTTCTCTTTCTAGAAAATCTTCCAACCTTCTTTCTCTCTCTAACTCTACCCGTGTACCTCAAGGTATGCGGGATTGATATTCTAAAATAAAGTGTTAGGAGTATAAGTAAATCAATACTCATCTTATCATTCAACGATACCCTTAATTTTACACCTTCGCTTAGTAAAATGGAATTTCCCTTTTAGCAATTATAAATAGTGACTCAGCTCTAAATCTTTTAAGTAACTCTTTCTTTCTTATTTTGTCATACAACAACTCAAGATTGGCACATTCCAAATGCCAAACTATCTTGCACTTTAGGTCCATGTCTATTTGTCCAAAGATCTTGATAACCTCCGACTTAATATATTCAATACTAGTAATCTCCTCATAGATCAAAATTAAATTCTCGTGTTCTCGCTTATGTTGCTTAAGTTTGAGTCGAACTAACCCTTTCATGTCCTGTAAGGATCTGTTGTTTAACATGTGTTAACTTTTGTTATCTGTTCACCTTTTAGAGCACATGTTTCAGCTTTAATTGAACATTCCAAAGCAGTTGCGAGGCTTTACTCATGATCTGCAACTCATGGCCAATGAGCTTGACTTACTTATCTAAAACTATTCAGTAGTATATGAGCTTTACTAAATCTCTAGATTTTTAGAAATACCAAAACTAAAGTATTTCTCTTCTTGCAAGAATCCTACTCGTTTAAATATCTTAGATATTTAGTGTATGCCAGTAGGCTTACACCTTGATGTCCATCAAGACTCAAGGTTAGGCAGACTAAAGATCTCTTGTACTTGTAATCTGGTGAAATACTAATTCATGTCTTGTTTTAACGATCAGAATTAAATTCCTGTTTTCTCGCTTTTGTTGCTCAACTATGAGTCGAAATAACCTAGCCTGTCCTGTAAGGACCTATAGCTTGAACACATTAATTCGATATGTTGTTTAACGTGTGTTAACTTTTGTAATCTGTTCACCTTGTAGAGCACATGTTTTAACTTTACTTGTACATTCCAAATTTGAACCTCCATCATTGATGGATAACATCAAAGTTATCCTTTAAGTATTTCTTTCACTTCACCAGTTTCTAATTAAAGAAACCTATAAAATATGATTATCTCATTGATCAAACCAGATTAATTATCGTCATAGTTTACATATACATTTAGGATTTCTCTAAGTTTTATTCAGAAAACCTTTAATTGCATATTTTAAAATACACATAAAATACAAGATATATATTAAATTAAACTCTAAACATTAAATAAGGAATTTTAAAGCAAGCCCTAAACGGGTAACAATCAGTTTTAAAAGAAAAGACAAAAATTTAAAGTTTTATTTTAAAATCCTAAGTCTCAAATAGATGCTCGAGTTCGGTCGTCATCTTCTACAAACTTCCCCAACACTCTTCATCAGCTGCAACTGCAACTTCTGTCCAACGCTCCTCTTCACTTCACATCTGTTTGTATATTTCAATTTCTGTCGATCAATCTTGAATCTTATGACTTCCTTCTCATCTAGAGCTCTGCTAATAGTGTACCACAATTGTTGCATATAGATAAATAGTGATGGTGCAGATAAAGTCAAAGCATCTTTCAAAGGATGTTTCTTAAGAATGTCACCAATTATCTTACAAGCCTTTAAACATGGAAGTACATTCAGATATGCTTTGGAGTTGAACTTTAAAATTGCTACTTGAAATGTTACTGGTACAAGATCATTTGCTGCGAGAAGTTGTGATGATTTTTGTACCCAAGACATGATGAAATCTGTGGTTGACAAAAAATTATGTAAGTCAATGATGTTGGTAATAAGAAACATATATATATATATATATATATATATATATATATATATATATATATATATATATGAAGTAGGGATCCGGTGAGAAGAAAAAAACAATAATGAGAAGAATAAGAAGAATTTCTAGCCACACATTTTAAATAGGAAGAAGAGAATATTATGGGAGATGCATCCAATTTTTGTAGGTGCCATCATAAATGTGTGGTTGTGTTTCTTTTATCATTCTCATTTTAAGTTTTTTCTTCTTATTTTGATCCAAACTATATCAAAAATATATATATATAAAATAATATATATATACTATATAGTATATTTAATAAAGTATATATAGATAGAGAGAGTAGATGAGAGAGAGAGAGAGTAGGTATCCGTGAGAATTAAAAGTATAATGAGAAGAAAAAGAAGGATTACTAGCCACACATTATAAATAGGAAGAGCAGAATTTAAAGGGGAGATTCATCCATTTTTGTAGTTGCAAATAAAATGTTGGTTATTGTTTTTCTGATCATTCTCATTTTTAAGTTTCCTCTTATTGATCCCTAACTATAATAATACACATCAGTTTGTCTTTTTCCACTTTGTTTTGTTTATATGTTCTGAGAATTCCTTTTCGAATTGTTTTTTTACTTTCTCTCTCTAAAATCTATTTTTCTTATTTTTGTGTTTGAGGTGATGAAATGATATCCTAACAATTTCTTTTTGTATGTTCATGCAATTCTTTTTCGAACATACACTCACTTGCTTTTTCACGTATGAATTTTTTCTCTCATTCTATTTAAGTTGCCTCACCAAAAAGTTTTGTGGAGTGATACTCTTCCAGAAATAATAAAGAGATACTCTTATTTTGAAAAATACTCAACTTTGAAAAATCAAGAGATGCTCATTATATTCTTAAAGCGTTTTATGAAAGAGTAATACTTTGACCACATCTACTACTTTTTGACAGAATTATGAGATTTTGCAAGACCCACATTGTGAAAGTTTTCTAAAAACTTTTAAAACGTTTTTCTATCTAAAACGGATGGTCACTCAGCCACTTTACGTAGCCTCGATCGCTAGCGCGTTTTTTGATAAAATCATTTGACTCTCAAAATTATTTTTCTAAAAAACATTTCTTTTTAAAAAAACTTTATTATTTCCTTTACAAATCATGAGAATTAAGAATGATCATAAACAAAGAACATCATTATTCCACTTTTTTCCATAATTTTATCTTTCTTTACGCATGTAAAGCACATTTAATCAATTATAAGCACATTAAATGAAAAAGAGAGCTAAGAGGTGAGTATTCTTATATTGTTACCGGATGGTCACTAAGCTGCTAACAGATTCTAAAAATTAGAAAAACGATCGAAACTGGATGAAACTTAGATCGCTGGCGCGTGTAACATACAGAAACACAATACTTTAACCACATTTATCCTTCCACAAAAATCACATAAAACAAGTTAGCCTGATTATCACATATGATTTTTTATCCGTTAAGCCCACTAAGCATTTAAGCCTGTTTTGTCATTTTTAGCGTTTTACACATATATACAAATAAGCCCGAACTAGTTAGAGTTCACTTATTATTGGAGTCCACTAAGTGTATTTTTAATTTTCCATGTATTTTAATTGGGCCAAAATAAATCAACCCATGTTAACTAGAAGTCCAAGTAAGTCCCAAAATGTGTTTAATTTAGTCAAAATTTGTTCAAATGAGGATTTGTCTTCCTCCTTTGTTCTTCATGTCGAACACATCAAACCCAAACAAGGTTTTGATTTTTGATTTTGGAATGAGGTTCAACAAAACACAAATCAAACAAGTTTTATAACCATTTAACAATCAATGTTTAATTTAACAACTTGGTAAATCACATGAAGCTCAAAGTTGTATTTCTATTATTTTTCCAATTGAGGTTTGAAGAACACATATCCTAAATCCTTAAATCTATTCAATTGATTTAGCATAAGGATAATTAAACAGTGAATTACTTGAACCCAAGTTGCTCAATTTCATCAAACCTCAATTGAGGTTTTCGTCCCACTTTGGTCGAACGAAACAAACACCCCTTTTTCTTAGTGGGTTTTGATTCAATTACTTATAAATTCACTTATCATCTATCAATGTAACTCACAAACACACAAATGATGTATCTATAATTTGTAAAACTCAAAAACCCATAAACCTCATTTGTTAAAAGTTTTGAATTAGAAAGATATATCACTCATTAAAAATGAAAGCTTAGAAGATGTTTTAGAAAGCTTACTTTCAAATAAATTTGATGTACAAATGAATTGATCTTGATGAATTTGAAACCTCAAATGAAAGTGAAAGAGGTTTTTGTTTTTCTCTTTTTTTCTTGTGTCGTGCGAGCCAAACCCAAAACAAACACCCCCAACTGTGAAAATGAGGTTTTGATTTTGTGTAGTGTTGTGTTTGTGTTGACCATTTAACTAATAACACTTCCATTTGTTAACAAAACTATCCTTTAACTTGCTTATTCTCTCTTTGTTAAAAAGTTTACAAAAGCTCCCTTTTGGAGTTATATCCCTTAACCAAATTAGCCTTTTGATGTATTTTTGCTTTTTTTAAAATCCATTTAATCACGAAAAAATTTACAACTCTCCCTCGAGTAAATACTCATGTAAAAATTAGTTGCTTTTAAGTAAAAAAATTTATTCGAGAGGTCATTGTTTTTCTTTCTTTTTAGCTTTTTTGATTTTTTAAAGACGATGATGACAAAAACTTCTTTGTTTTTGTGAATGAAAAATATTAAAAACACATGTTTTAGTGACGACGACACGTTTTATCATATCAATAACTCCCCTTCAGATCATGATCCCGTTTATGCTTTCAAAGTATATTAAGAAATACGGATCATAAATCTAATAATTCAGAGAAGACATGTGGTTTGTATTAAATATCTAAAGTTTTTGTATTTTTATCTTTTATCATTTGTATTTTTTTTTATATTTTTGAAAAATTCAAATAAAATCTTTTTGATGATTTTTCATTTTTAAATTTTGTATTTTTCTTTTTGAAATTTATTTACACGTTTTTTATGTATGATCTTTTGATAATCAAGAAAATAATTTTGCGAGACGTTCCAACTCATTTGGAGTCGTACATCGCATACCAATTCGGTGAACTAAGTAATCATACCTTTCATTAGGAAAGGCTTTTGTAAATAGATCCGCTAATTGGTATTTCGTCCCGACAAAATAGATTTCAACAGTACCTTTCTCAACGTGTTCTTTGATAAAGTGATACCGGATGTTAATATGCTTGGTTCAAGAATGTTGTACTGGGTTGCATGAAATAGCAATCGCACTCTTGGGTCGCAGTTGATCTTTATCTTGTTGTATTTGAACCTATAATCTAGCAATTGTGTATTCATCCATATCACTTATGCATAGGAAGCGGATAGCGACACGTACTTGGCCTTAGCTGTTGACATCGCCGTGCAATCCTTCTTTTTTGATGACCAACTCATGAGTTTATCTCCTAATAATTTAATGCCGCCTGAAGTACTTTTACAATCATCGTGACAGCCTGCGTGGTCTGCATCTGAATATGTGATTAGTTCAAATCCAGAATCCTTCGGATACCATAGACCTATGTTGTAGGTCTGTCTTAGGTATCGAAAGATCCGGTTGACCTCTTTGAGGTGCTTGACCGTAGGTCGTTCTTGATAACGAGCGCATATAAATGTAGAAAAGGTAATGTCTGGTCGACTTGCTGTTAGATACATAAGCCCCCAGATCATACTATGATATTTTGTTGAAACGGTTTGGATGTGTTGTAAATTAGCATCAATTCTGGCAGTGGCCATTGGAGTACTTATGGTATCACACCCATCCATCCCATATTTTTTCAAAATTTCCAAAGTGTATTGGGATTATCTAATAAAAATTCTACTGGGTGATTGATGAATCTGAAGTCCAAAAAAGAACTTCATCTCACCCATCATTGACAATTCAAAATTATTTTTTATGAGTTTTGCAAATCGGTTTGAGAAAACTGGATTTGTAGAACCAAAAATAATGTCGTCAATATATACTTGAACAATTAATATGTCTTCCCCGTATCGTCTTGTGGACAAAGTTGGATCCAAAATACCTTTAGTGACGTGATTTGCGATCAGGAAATAGGACATCTTATCATACCATGCTATTGGAGCTTGTTTGAGACCGTAGAGAGCTTTGTTGAGTTTATACACATGAACTAGAAAGTTCAGGTCTACAAAGCTATCTGGACTGACATAAACTTCTTTTTTAAAGGACCATTAAGAAATGCATTTTCGACGTCCATTTGATAGATGGTAAAGTTTTCATGAACAGCGTAAGCAACGAACTGGGAACGGCTTTAAGTCTAGCCACCGGAGCAAATGATTCTTCAAAATCAATGCCTTGTTCCAGTCGATAACATTAAGCAACGAGTCTTGATTTGTTTCGAATCACAACATTTTCTGCATCGGTCTTTTTTTTCATAGCCATTTGACCGTGATAATGTTTCTTCCTGCTAGTCTCTCGACATGTCCCAAATGTTTAATCTTTGAAACTGATGCAACTCATCTTGCATTGACTTAATCCAGCTATGATCCATCATTGCCTCTTTGATATTCTTTGGCTCGGTAGTACTTACTGTGAGTGCGTACATACACATTTCGGCATCTGTGGCAAGTTTTCTTCGAGTCATAACTGGTTTGGTCGGGTCACCAATTACTTGTTCTAATGGATGTGCTTGTGTCCACTTATCAGTTGAGCGGTGCAGTTAATGAAATTCGTGCATATTTAACGGATCCATGTTGGTAGAAGATGACTCAGCTTCATCAGTTGCATGAGTACCAAACGGATTAATGAACGTGTTTCTATCAAGATTTACATAATCTTCTTGAACGAATTCATCAGAAATCTCATGTGTGATTGGAGATGTTGTTTCTTCAGAAGTAGATAGATACTATTTGAGGGGCTTCATTATTGTCAACGATGATTGACAACGTTGAAGGTGTATTTGGATTATTTAAAAGAGTAGGTGCAACAGAATTTGTGGATACTTCTTCATTTCACCCAGAATATTCATCATAAAAAGGACTAAGCAATTCATTCAAATCAGCTTTTGACAGTGTCTGAGACGATTCTTCTAATGATTCCTGAAAATTTGAGCGGTTTGTACCATGTTTTGAATTGTTACATTCAAAAGCCATAGTTGTTAACTCATCAAATTTGACGTGTATAGTTTCCATAATCTTCTGTGGTATGCAGTTATAAATGCAAAATCCTCTAGTTGATTTAGAATAGCCAATAAAAATCCCAATGTCAGCCTTTGGTTTCATCTTTCCAAGATCGCCATGATCATTGGTAGGATAACAAAACGATCCAAATACATAGAAGTATTGAACGTTTGGTTTCCTATTCTTGATGAGCTCGTACGGAGTCTTGTTATAGCGAGTATGCACTAGTGAACGGTTTTGAGTAAAACATGATGTTGCAACTGCTTCTGCCCACAAGTATTCCGATGCTTTGGAGAAAATCAGCATTGTTCTTGCAGCTTCAACTAGTGTTCGATTTATTCTTTCGACAACACCATTTTGCTGTGGAGTTCTTGTAATTGAGAATTGTTGATTAATGCCAAGTTTTGCATAATGAGACTTTAGCTTATCATTCTTGAATTCAGTTTCATTATCAGTTTGTATAAATCGGATAGTAGCACCAAGATTGACTTGAATCTGTTTAATGAATTTGATGATCATCTCTAAAGCCTCATCTTTTATACGAAGAAAATATACCCACATATAGCGAGAGTAATCATTGACAATCACCATGATATACTTTTTTCCATTAATGCTCTCAACCCTTATCGGCCCACATAGATCCATATGTAACAATTCTGGTCTGGTATCTGGGCTTGGAACCGTTTTGGGTTTGAAAGTTTCTCGTTTACTCTTTCCTTGTTCACAGGCTGAGCATAAGTGATATTTATTGTACTTGAACTTTAAAAGTTCCATGACTAAGTCATCTTTGGTAAGTTTGTTGATAGTACCAAAGTTCAAATGTGAGAGATGACGGTGCCACAACCAGGATTTTGTCGAGGTAGCTTTGGACATGATACATACGGGAGATGAAGCAGCCATATCAGAAATAGAGATGGTTTAGAGATTAGAATCATGTGATCCGGTTAACAAGTCATCACCCTCCAAATTTAGAACAAAGCAAGTATTTGATCGAAATGTTACTTCAAGATCGCCGTCACAAAATTATCCAACCGAGAAAAGATTGTGTCTTAAGCCTTCGACATAGTAAACATGACAGATTGTCAAATTTCCTTGTACGTAATCTCTATAGCATGTTATCGTTGTAAAGTGATTGTTTCCAAAGCAGACTATTCCCATGAACTTCTCTACGAAGTTTCTTAGCAGTTTAAGATTGCCAGTCATGTGCTTGGAACGCCCATTATCAACAAGCCATAGTACTAGTTGGATCACCTGCACCACCTAAAGAAAACAAGGATGGTGGAGTTGACAGTTTAGCTACCCACTTTTGAATAGGAACCAGTGACTTAGAATTAGATACAACACTAGTACTGCTCTTAGAGTCACACGGGCTTATTTTAGCAGTTTGGATTTTGGGTGACCAATTAAAATCTAGTTGTGTTTCAAACCATTTTTGCCATTTCCTACTTGTTCTTATCTTTGTCTTCATATAGTTGCTAAGTGTCCTAGTTGACTTACGAGTTAATTTTTTAGCACTACAGACCTTGTTTGGTGCACTTACGGGCGTAGCAACACTAAATCTAATTTTCACAACTACTGGTGTAGTGCCTAAACTTCTAGATTTTGTTACTATGGGGGATTGAAACAAGGCTCTTCTAGCCTTCGGGTTCACAGACAATGCAATTTTAACAATACACATATCATGATTAGGAGTAAAAACATTTCTACTACAAGAAACACACAACACGTCATTGCAAGCATTCATAGTGTTTACATTATTAACATTTAATACATTTGTCTTTGTCTTTGAAATATTCGAAGATGATGTAACACTTTCATTCAATAAATTGCTAACTTGACAATCTTCCTTCTCTTGTAGTGCTTCTACCCTTAGTGCTACGCAAGACACTCTTCTTCAAATTATCACTCTTATGTGTCGGTCTTCTTACACTAAACGACTTCACTACTCCTGTAGATTTAGAAGACATCACGTTAGTTTTCTCACTAGATGTTGGTGTTTCACTTGTTTTAACTCTATACATTCCATGTGCAATAACATTTGTGTTACTTTTTGTTTTTTCACTTTTAGGTAAAGAATCTAAAGTGACTGGTTTTGACACATCCTGCTTGATATCAATCTTAGGGACAAACTTGAACTTTTGATCTTTGATTTTGTGTAGCGGTGTAGCACACAAAAGTTTGCCTAAAACTCGAGATGTATCAAGCTTAGTTTTCACATTCTTCCCTATTTCTGTAGATTTTAACTTAATTTTAAGCCCTGATATTGTTATTAAAAGATCGTGATTTTGAGCTCGTACATCCCCATAAGCATAAGTCTTTTGATTAACATTCTCTATCAATTCATTAAGTTTCTTTTGATGTTGAGCCCGGGTTTTTTTGTTAAGTTGAAAAGATTTTGAAATTCAAGTTTCACTTTTTCTCGTTCTTTAACCAAAGATTCTACTTGAAAAGTTAACGACACGTTCTCATCATCAAGTTTTTCCACTTTCGACTTCCAAGAAATGTTACAAGCATTTTTCTCTTTTTGATGTTGCAATTGTAGTTCAAAATCTATACTTTGTGCTTGATACCTTTGAAAATCATTTTCAAGAATCACAATTCGTTTTAACAAATTTGCTTGTACATCCTTGAAGTCTTATGAAATTTTCTTAATTTCATCTCTTAACCTTTAATTTTCAATTTGTTTAGCATAATACAACACACAATTCTTAATCTCAACAGTTAATGATCCTTTTAAAAGTCGATTAAATTCTTTTTGCAAAATTTCATTTTTTGTTCCCTTTTTCATTTCATCAACTTCACGTTCCATTGACTTAAAGACATTTAACATTTCTTATACTTATTTTGTAAACTCATTTTTAAGTTCATCAGCCCACAACCGTATTGGTTTAGTAGCCGGACCCACCTCGTTGTGAAATACAAATCTTAATTTCTCATCAGGGTCTTTACAAAAAACCATTTATTCAGGAAGTGCAGTCTTTTGTGTAATAAGATATTTTTGTGTAATAAGATATTCTAAACTTTTGATTCGATTGTCAAGTTTTACAAAAATTGCCTATATTTTGCTTGGTTTTGGTATTTCCTTAGAAGGTGGTCTTGGTTTTAGAATTTACACTAGAAGTAGAAGCTTCTGATAAATATCTTTGTTCAACTAAAGGTCTTGTTTGAGGAATGAAAGTTTCATAAAGTTGATTTATCTTTGCATAATTAATAGGAATCATTTTGCCTTTCATTTTTATTCGACTTTATCCAGCTTCCTTAATTGTTTCTTCAGTGTCATAGAGGTTAAGTTGTACTTTATCATCATTCAAAAGTCTAGCATCATACAACTTAGGTTGACGTGTATTAGCTTTCTTGGGACGATTCAGATTTTGATAGCCCAAACCAGTTTTGAAATTCGGATCATAAAACGAATTTGGTGTAGTACCAAGCATGTAAATCGTTTGTACCGAATGAGACATTTTAAAAACAACCTTTTCATGTTTTTTGAGTTTTACTTACAAGCTCAAAATATCATCAAGATATTTATCTTCTTTGATTTTGAAAGTTTGTTTAACAGAATCACGTTCAATTTTAAACTTATAACATGCATCTTTCGCTTTTTGAATCTAATTTTTTCAACAAGAAATTGTTTTTTCAATTTTTCGTGTTCTTCATGAAATCTTATAGTTATGAATGGTTTGTCCCTAAAATCCTGAATTCGTTTCTTACACGTCTCAAGATCCTTAGCTAACAACGCATTTTCCTTTTTATTTCCTTATTAGCCATGCATTGTTTTTCAGCTTTTGTTTTCACATTTCGAATCAACGATTCAAAATCGACAAACTTTTGATCATGAACATCGTGAACATGTTCCATTTGTTTACTATTATCCTCTACATAAGGATCATCAAATATGATATTATTATCAAGTTGATCATCAACCAATGTAGGTCTAATAGCTCCTAACTTTGCATGTTTTCGGTGTTTATGATCATTATTCGCCAATAGTCCATTTATCATACCAATTTGAGAAACTAACAAAATCAGTTTTGGCTCTGAATCGGAATCATTGTCTGGTGGTTGAAGATGAGCCATCTTGATAACTAAAGCATTAAGCCCCTCTAGCCGATCATCTCCAAAAGCACTTGTAAGCATGAAATCATTTTCTTCATCATCTAGATGAATTCCATCTTCATCCTTAGCAACTAACAGCATCTACTCTTAGAAATACTTTGCATCTCAAACTCTAGGCTTTGAACAATCTCTGGCATAATGGCTTCCCTCATTACAGCTGTAGCACTGAACAGATGGAGCTTTCCCAACATTGGTAGTAGTTCGAAGATTCCTCTGCATAATTTTTGTATTCCCATTAGTTGTCTGAACAATGTCATTCCCAGCAGCAGTTCTTTGGTTCACAACAATCCTTCCTTGATTTCCAGCATTCCTTTTATTACCCCCAACATACCTTGAGCTCTTACCTTAAATATCCACCCTACCATCTTGTACATACGCTTGATTTCTTGTGTTGGAAGAGGTACGAAGACGGTTATTGGTTGGAGTCGAAAAATGTTGAGTAATGGCACGGGCAAGGAGCATCATAGCAGTTGAAAGTGTGTCCTCTGGTTCAGCAGCTAAAATCTCTCTTTGATAGTCATCATCATGTTCTAGTACTAAGGAAGGATGTGTGACATAGTATTGCTATGAAGAACGAGAAAAAGGACTGGCATAAGAATTAGCAACGAGTGCAAGCAGATTGTGATTCCTAGTTGCTCATTTGGCTTTGGAAGCTTTGACATCTGGTTCATTCTTAGTCAAGAAATCAAACAACACATCATATTCAACTTCTCCCAATGTGTTTTGTTGACGAGCTCTAGTGACATATTTGCTCGACTCAGATTGCAAAGAATTGAGGAATTTGGTATTGATGACAATCTTATCCTGATTGATTTTATTTCTATCCATGCAGTTAATGTGGGTGCAAAATCGGTTGTACACAGACTCAAGTGACTCCCTGGCTTTAGCAGAAAACTTATCAAATTCATTCATAAGTCTTGATTGTCTTTCTTTCTTGATCAATTCAGTTCCTTGCATTAGCCTTTGAATACGTTTCCACATTTGTTGTGTAGTTGAGTATGAATCAACGGAGTTGTAGATTTCATTTAGTATGCCAAGTAGAACCCAATTCATCGCATCAATGTCAGCTTCATAGTTCAACTTATCTTCACACGTAAGATCTGAATATGTCTACGGTCTTAGTACCGGTGCATCTCCTGGACTATCTGGTGTTGATATCTCTTTTAGCTTGTACGAACATTTTTCAATCGAACGTCTTATTCTTATCCCTTGCTCTTTCTTCCCATCAACGTATCACATAAAACGACTTGCCCACGACACATAGCTTCCCTTCTCTAACATAGGTGATCTATTTTCCGAATCGGCATCGACAAGTGCTTGTTGATGTGAACTAGATATGTTATCTCTTAAGTATGTAAACAATGCTAAGCGAATCATTTCAGACTATAAAGACTATTGTTATGAAATCAAAAAGTCTATGATTACGGTTAAGTGTAGAAAATATTTTGTGTTTTTCTAAATTCTAAATTTCTAAGTGTAATTCTAAAGACTAAATTTGGAATTTTAGACAAATGAGGTTTTGAATATTTTTCAAATTAGGTTTTAGCCCGAGAATCCAAATGAGGCTCGAAAGATGAATCTTAAATGAGGTACTTTAACAAAATCCCAAACGAGGTTCGATGTAGAATCCCAAATAAAGCCGTATCCTTCCCGTGAAAAATAAGCCAAATGAGGTTCCAACCAAATCCAATTGAGGTTCGAGATAATTTTCCAATTGAGGTTCAAGTTGAGGTTCCAATCGAGGCTCCAAAACTCATGTACCAAATGAGGATAGATGCTTTCCTGTTGATAAGACTATTTCACCCTTTATGTTGAAAATGACGTTTTCGTTAAATGAGGTTGGATCAAATGAGGTTGATGTAGTATATCCAAATGATGTTTTGTAGAAGAATTAACTAAGGTTTCCCACTTGAAGACTTAATTGAGGTTGAAGACCAAATAACCAATTGAGTGTCCTTGAAGTCACACGTGTGAAATGAGTAGTCAAAAGAGGTTTTCTTAAAAAGTCAATGAATGATGAACGAGGTTTCACGAAGATGAATACTCAGTCTTACAAATGAGTGTTGTAACTGCTTTGAAGACTCGTTCTCCAAACCTTTTATGCAAATGAGTATAGTAACCACTTTGTAACAAACTCTCCACCTTGTAACACCTTGGTAACCACCAACCTTTTAGAAGCTTATAGTAATTCTTCCACTAATTAAGTATTCAACAACACTCAATTACCAAAATCAAAATTAAGCACAATTAACTACTTTCCAAGACATCAATATTCAATCCTTATCAACAATTGAGTATTATAACCACCTTTCTTCAAACAATTCCAACAAAATAAGTATTGTAGCCACAAATTCAACAAACCTTATTTGTTAATAAAAAACCCCCACGTCACACGCATACACACGAAATCCCAATTACGCCAAGAACCGAGCTAGAAACAATAATTTTCATCACGAGATTCACTAATTAGCTTACAATCTATCATTAATCACTAATGAAAACACCATAATCTTGGTCAATTGAAAAAACTAGAAAACCTCGTTCCTGTTGAACACACACGTCACACATACTAGCACCAAAATCACCATCATTTGATTCCAATAACGTATAATCACCAATAAACTCAATCATAAATCAAATGTAACTCAAACCTTGAATCACACATTATGAATTTTGATCAAACTTAAAAATCTAAAAACCTCGTGTGGTAATATATTTCCTCACGTCACATATCACCAAAAAATCCACCAATTCGATCACAAATCCACAATCAAACACTTAGATTGATATCTAATCACAATCTAACACTCAAATCTGTATCACATAACATTAATCCATAGCAATTCGAAGAACTTTGTCAAACCTCGTTCATACATAAAATATCACGAATGGAAATAATGAACAAGATTCAAACTTTTTTTTGATTTTGAGCTTTTTGATCCACAAACAATCAATCTAAATCTCTCTTAGGCGATTGATACCACTTGATATGTTCTTTATTTAGCATTGATCAATGTAAATGAGGTTTAGGTTTAGAGAGAAAGAGAGAGATTTTTCAAATTATTTTTATAAAAGAGGAAAAAAGAGAAATGAGGTTTACAAGAGAGGGAATGAGTAAAACCTATCCTAATGAGATGTTAATCTCCTATTGATACTACTTCTCTACTTACCTTATTATTCTTTTCCTACCTTACCAGTCATTAAGTATATTAAGCATAGTTTTAACATTATGCTTAATATACCTTTATTACATAAATACTTAACATAAAACGATGATAAAACTAAACTATTTAATCGACACTTTTCAATCCTAACAATACATAATATTATATCTTATAAATCATGTTTTGTTTAAGTTAACGAATTTTAAAGTTCATTTAGTTAAATGAACAAATATGAACATAAGTCTCGTCGGTTTATTTATGTCTGTAAATATTTGATTATACGTTCGTCAATGTTCGTATATGTTCATTTATCTGGTTATATGTGAGAAGCTCTCACCCAAATGATTCTGGGTTCAAGTCCCGCTTAAAATATGTGAGATTAATTTGTGATGTGAATATTGTGAAATGATTAAAATTGTTGTTAAAAAAAACTAAATGAACGCAAAATATAATTAATGTTCGTTTATTAAATAAATAAATGATTATTAACGTTCATTTTATTTACGGCATTACTAATTACAACATGTGACGTTGAACCGGAAAAGTTAAAGACCCCACAGATTTTCACGTGAAAATGTTTTATTTAATTAATCTAATACGTGGTTATGGCCCTACTTACAAAAAAAAATAAGTGGTTCAGGCCATGGCCTATGTAAATTAAAAAAGTATGAAAAAACGTAGGTTCTGGATGGATCGTGGTTAAGGCCTTCGTGTGCTTAAACCAGAGCTCCCCAATATGTTTGGGTGCATCATAGCCACACCAATCGACTTCATCACAAAACAATTTTAATTTGTGGCCATCACGCTTTGATAAGTTAGTTTTGTCGTTTTTCTATATTGATTTTGACTAATTAACTAACAACTACATTTTTGAATATTTTCGATGGAAGGTACTCGGACCCTCC
This sequence comes from Tanacetum coccineum, assembly GCA_026074375.1. Classification (NCBI taxonomy): domain Eukaryota; kingdom Viridiplantae; phylum Streptophyta; class Magnoliopsida; order Asterales; family Asteraceae; genus Tanacetum; species Tanacetum coccineum. The sequence goes on along the minus strand of BQNB010003520.1, from coordinate 29,095 downwards.
CACATAGTCCCACTCCAAAGTTTTGTTGGTTATTTGATTGATGTAACTCTCGTTAATTTATGTTTTGTAATGTTTTATGCATAGGCAAAAACATGGTGTCGACATAATGGACCGGAGGAACCACTTCAGTAATTGGTTGAATAAGTGATAAGATTTAACATGTTCACCGATAAAATGCTCAATATGTTCCATGTAGTTTACTAGTTTATATAATATACAGTATATAATTAGATAATAGAGTTAATTACATGTTTGGTCCTTGTGGTTATACCAAAATTGCATCTTTTGTCTTATTGCCTTGATAATTACACTGGACGTCCCTGTGGTTGACTCAAATGGGTTGACCAGCCCTTTGACCCTAACACCATCCAATATTTCGTTAACTCTCCGCTTCGTCAGGGGCAAATTCGTCCCTTCACATTTAGTATTCACCTAAAGGACTAACAGTGTTACCTTACAATCTTCATACCATCTCCCGCCAAATTCCACACCTTAAAACTCCTTCGATACCTCGCCCAATTCACAATTCACCCAATCCAAAACTATTCCCAAGAACCCTAACCCTTAAGATCAATGGCGTTATGTTTTTGTGGGCATCCTGCAGTCACCCGAACATCATGGACTGATGTTAAACCAGGTCATAGGTTCCTTGCATGCCCACAGCTCAATGGTGAACGTTGTATTTATTTTAACTGGGTGGATCCCCCCATGTGTCTTAGCTATCACTTTCTGAACTACTACAATCCTCTTCATCAAGTACTCTCTGATATATTCCAGACAAGTAATGATGGTTTGATCTCTGCCATAAAGTAACTGCCTATTGAACACCTCACAGATGTTGTTTATGAGTAGATCACATTTGGCTCTGCCTGATAAACAAATCACACACTATATAAGCATATGACTCATTATTAATATGCTTTTGTCCAGTGTGAGTTAGTTGATTACCTGAAAATGGGCTCTGCTCCATTGTTTAACTGGAATCTTCATCAACTAATCATAAGCATCAGAGTTGTATGACCTGAGCTCAGCCATCTTTTTGTTGAATTCACCAACAGAAGTGGCTTTGGCTGCATTCCAAAGCATCTCCTTGTACACACCTCCTTCTGTTGGGTTCAGTTCCTGGGCCCTTTAGTTTTTCACTAGATTTAAACATAAAATCCCCAAAGTATAGTCAAGCTGAAGACTGTTCAGTATGAGTCGTTAAAGGAAAGTTTCAGCTCCGGTTCTTTGGGTACTTAGAAGATAAAGATTATCTTCACTTCAGTTTATGAGGCGGTGCAGAAACTGAAGAAGACCTTAGTAAGAGCTTCAGTCTATCTTGGCTGGCAATTCCAAGCTGGACGATGTCTATCTCCTTAACAGAAGTTGAAATGAAATGTTTCACTTCTAGAAGGTTTACAAGGCGGGAAAAAGATATGCTTTAAGTCAAAAAGAATAAAGCTGATCTCCTTGGGAAAGTAACTTCTAAAGTTGGTATTGAAGTACAACAACTTTCCTTAAAGGACTGTACCTAAGTATTAGAAAGCAAACGTGCATTAAATGGTAGTTTAACCATCCATTTAATGTTTGCCACGTAGTCTAGGTTAAACTTGTAAACCCCAATCCCTTTACCTATACAAGGAAAGGGATTTTGAGAGTAAAGAGCTAACTCTTCCAATTAATGTGAAACACATTGAAGAGCTCTTTATCTCTCAAACAAACTGAACAGAACTGCTGAAGCTTCAGCTTCAGTTCTAGTCAAGTAGTTTGTTTTCTTACTCACTTAACTTTGGTTAAGAGTTTAAGTTTAAAAGAGACAAAAACCCTAATTGTCATTCAACCACCTTGCTATTCCGCAAGCAAGGTGTGTCATAGATTCTGTATTTGATTCTAATAAGAACCTATACGTTGAAAAGTAGTTATGTGTGTTTTAAACTTGTTCTTTATATATATATATATATATATATATATATATATATATATATATATATATATATATATATATATATATATATATATACTATATATATATATATATATTTTTATGTTAAAAACTTACTTCGTTGCCATGGAATGTGATTAGTTTAACTTGATTAACCTTACATCAGATTCCAAGGACCAACAAGTGGTTTTTTCAGGACAGTGCAGTCTGATTTATAAAACCTTTTCAAAGTTTTTATAACTGCTCAAAAGATTTTTAAAATCAAGATCCATCTTAAATGGCAGCAAAAGTACCACAGACTCTTGAATATGGAGGTGGCCAGTTAAATGCCGCTCCTGTACTAAAGGTGGGAAATTTCACCAATTAGAAAAAGAGGTTCTTGTGCCATATCATTGGTATTGAACCTCAATTTGAAAACATCATTTCAAACTGTCCTTATATCCCTATGGCAGCTGGTCAAAAGAAGCCATAAATACAATGGACACCGGATGAGAGAAAAGCTGCTAACTTGGATCAGAGACTCAAAAGTCTCATTATGTCTGTGCTTCCAGATGACCAAATAAACTCTGTCATAAACTGCTTAACCATTAAATCTACTTGGGATGACCTGATACTATATTATGAGGGGCCCTCTGATGTGAAAGAAAGTAGGGTTATAGACCTGAAGTTATGCTATAACACCTTCAAATTTAAAGAAGGTGAAACTCCAACACAAACTTTTACCAGATATAAAGATTTGATGAATGAATTAGTAAATGATGGCATTAAACTTTCAATGCTTGAATAAATACTGGTTTTATAAATGGGTTACCAAAGAAGTGGCTAGCTTTCTGCGAAAGTCTCAAAATCACAAATCATGTAAAAGAATCTGAGCTTGCTTCTCGAAGAAAACCTTATAGACAGTATTTATGAGACTAACAAAGAGAAAACTCTTGTCTCTGTAACTCCGCTATCAATTGCTTTCATTTCCACTTCTATTATTCAGGACTTTCAAGATAGTCCCGATGATGAAGAAGATGTAAGAAGCAGTCAAGAGTACATGAATGACCTTGAAGAAGAATACCAAACAAGAGCTCTTTTAGCTAAATCTAAAAGATTCTTTAAAAGGGTAATCAAAGGTTTAGTGGTGCAAAAGCAACTGATCAAACTGAATGCCACAAATGTGGCAGGAAATGTTATTTTGCTAGAGATTTTTTTTTCAAAAACTCAGTTCCTTCATATCAGTCACCTTTTGAAACAAAACATCTTCATTCGTCTGAGCACAAACCTCAACTGAAGCATACCAAATATTTTGAAGCCAAATACAACAAAGTAAAAGCTAAATTATCCCTCCTCAGTTCTAATGCTTTAGCTCCCAAATCATCCTCAGGAAAAAACAAGGGTCTCATCGCTAAAACATATGAATGGGATTAATAAGAAGTGTCACCAGATGAAGAAACTAAAGTCAAAGCTCTTATGGAACTTGTTGATGACAAAAGAGTCTCTGTTGGCAAAGAAAGTGCTAGTAATGGTGAATGGGTTAAGATCTCTATACAAAAGGTACACACCCTTCTTGAAATGGAAGATAATGATGATAGGAAATCCTTTCTAGATTATTTGTGTATTGATATAAACTATGTTGAAGAGCAAAGAAACAATCTTTTATCAAAACATAGAAATCTTGTTCAAGAACTCAATACATGTAAAAAAAAGATCATCAAAGTAGCAATCAGAAACCACACCTGTTTGGTACGTAACTTAGGAAGATGGTTGATTCAACCTTTGGATCCTGTGGATTAAACCTTTACACATACATCAATGGATGAAATGATGAAGTCTTCTCCAATTTGTCTACTCTCCAAAGCCTTAAAGATAAAAATCTTGGTTGTGGCACCATCAATTGTCTCATTTGAATTTCGACACCATAAATCAGCTTGCTAAATAAGGTCTTGTCAAAGGTTTGCCCAAATTGAAGTATACTAAAGATCACAATTGTTCTCATCTCAACCAGCAGACAATGGATTAAAGGCCAGAAAGAAATCCTAACCTACACAAGCCCCCGAATCACGTACAAATAAGAAACATCAAATACAGCCTATGGATTTGTATGGGACCTATTGCGGGGTGGCAAGTCTATAAAATTGGAACATAGATGTTCTTGTCCATTGTTATGATTATTCTTGGTTTACTTGGGTGAAGTTTTTAAGGATAAAAGATTAAGCTCTAGATATTATTATCAAAATTTTGAAGCAAGCTCAAGTCAGTATTAAAGAAAGAGTAAGATATCTTCGTACCAACAATGACATAGAGTTTATCAATCAGACACTATAGAATTATACGAAAAATGTTGGAATTACTCATTACACATACACTGCACGTACTCCACAACAAAACGGTGTAGTTGAAAGGTGTAACCGTACGTTGGTAGAGGCTGCAAGGATCATGCTTATATTCTCTAAATCGATGTTTTTCCTATGGGCTGAAGCTGTAGCTACTACATGTTATACTCAAAACCGCTCCCTTATCCATCCTTGCTACAACAAGACTCCATATGAACTGTTAGAGATTGCAAACCAGAACTTAAGTATCTTCACGTTTTTAGTGTTGTATCTTATCCAACAAATGAGTTGAGATCTTGTAAACTATAGCCTAAGCAGACATTGGAATCTCATTAGGGTTATTCACCAACCAAAAATGGCTTATCGAATCTACAATAAAAGGACTAGACTGATAATGGAAACAATGAACGTACAATTTGATAAACTAACCCAAATGGATTCTAAACAACATGGTTCAAGACCCGAACTTTAAGGGTTGACTTTTGGACACATTAGTTCAGGACTCATGCAAAACCAGGCTGCTTCGACATCAGTTAAATCTCCTACAAAGAATGATTGGGATTTGCTGTTTCAACCCATGTTCGATGAGTATTTCAAACCTCCTAGTGTTGTATCTACATCCATTTCTGTTGCAACTCTACCCCATCAATAATATCAAGCAATCAATCAATCTAATTAGGTATCAAGCCTATAACAATCCACCCTAAAATATCTCATCTAAGATCGTCCCCCTCACCTTATTTTCACACCTCACCTCATAAATCCTTTTAAAAAAAAAGTATTCCATACGCGTACTAATCATCAGCGTACTAATCACCGGGTTACTTGTTCATTACGTGTTACTGTTCATAAAAAAAAAGTCCTATGGCTTCTCGTGATCAGCAATGGTATATGGATACTGGAGCAACTTCTCACCTTTCAACTTACACCGGTAACATTCATACCTCTTTTCTTAATCGTAATTTTCATTCAATTATTGTCGGAAATGGATCATCTATACTTGTCACCCACTCTAGCCATGTACAAATACCTAATCCATATCACCTCCTTCGCCTTAGAAATGTTCTTATCACACCCAATATCATTAAAAACTGTGTTTCAGTACGTAAATTCACCACCAATAATAAATGCTGTATTGATTTTGATCCATATGGTTTCACTGTACGAGATTATCATACCCGTAAAACCCTTCTTCGTTATGACAGCACGGGTGATCTATACCCTTTACATGTTGCCGCCTCAGCCTTCGCCCTACTTACTAATAACCATTCCCTTTGGCATCAATGTCTTGGCCACCCTGGTGACGCTGTAATTCACACACTGTCATCACGTGGCCTTGTGTCTTATAATAAACAAAACACTCAACACTTATGTCGTGCCTGCTAGTTAGGCGAACAAACAAAACTTCCCTTCCAATGATCTACCACTATTGTCACTTCTCCCTTTGACATTATTCACTCAGACCTTTGGACATCTCCTGTCTCTAGCATGAGTAGATATAAATATTATGTCCTTTTCTTATATCACTATTCACATTTTTTATGGGTCTACCTACTTCACAGAAAATCTGATGGCGCAGTCATCAAAACTCCTACACTTCGGTCTTTATAAAACCCCAATTCAACCGTGAAATCAAAGCTTTTCAATGTGATCATGGTGGAGAATTTGACAACAACTCCCTCCATGAATTATTTGCCACCAATGGCATTCAATTTTGATTCTCATGCCCACGTACATCTTAATAAAATGGCAAATCTGAACGCATAATTCGTACTATTAATAACGTAGTACGTTCTCTCCTCTTTCAAGCCCGTCTTCCTCCCGAGTATTGGGTCGAAGCACTACTCACTGCGCTTACTTACTTAATATCCTCCCCTCCACCTCCATCAACAATGACATCCCTTACACAAAATTATTCAACAAACCAACCTCTTACACCCATCTTCGCATGTTTAGATGCCTTTGTTACCCTTACACCTTTCCACCGCACAAACTTGCCCCTCGTACCAAACCATCTATCTTTCTCAGGTACGCTTACAATCATCGTGGATATCGGTTCTTTGACCTGAACACAAACAAAATCATCATTTCTCGTCATGTCACATTTGACGAAACTGTCTTTCCCTTCAGCTCTATGACTCCAACTAAACCCCCCTCATACCAATTTTTAGATGATAATCTCGACACCTCCCCCATTGCACTTTGCCTACTTACCACACCTACTTCTCCTCAACAAACACCACCACAAACCACACCACAAACAACCCCACAAACAACTCCACAAACAACACCTCCAACTCCTCTATCAACACCATCACCACAAACAACACCGACACCACCAACCACCCCACCACCACCACCTACCTCGCAACACCCTATGGTCACACGCTCTAAAGTCAGGATTGTGAAGGCTAACCCCAAATACAACTTACATGTTACCACCTCCTCCCCTATCCCCAAGTCTCCTTTC
>BQNB010003520.1:0-17757 GCA_026074375.1 Tanacetum coccineum | reverse complement strand
TTTGTCTAGGCGAATTATACCAATTTTACACTAGGCAAATTATACCAGTTTTCCATTGGGAGAAGTATACCATTTGTTTGGGAGAATTATACCATTTTCTTGGGAGAAGTATACCATTTTCTTGGAAGAAGTATACCACTTTGCTTGGGAGAAGTATACCACTTGCTTGGGAGAATTATACCACTTTGCTTGGGTGAATTATACGTTTCTCTTGGGTGAATTATACCACTTCCATTAGGTGATTTATATGGTTTTTAATTAGATTTGTAAAATCCCGTGTAATCTCAAGACTCATTCACTTAATCAAACATCACTTTAATACAACAACCTCTAATCATTGTCGGTGCGGACAACCGTCCTCCTACGTTGGAAAAATTTATGTATGACTCTTGGAAGAGTCATATGGAACTATATATAACAACCCACAATTTTCCTCTATGTAATTATCCATCTATTAAATTAAATGCAATTTTCCTCAGTGTAATTTCCATCTATTAAGTTAGATGCAACCATTTTCATGGAAATATTTTTGCTTTATTCCATCCATAATGTAACGTAACTTACATTACAAAAGCAAACATGCTTACGTAACCTACCAATGCCAATTCCATCAACGTTTATGTCAAGTAAACATTCTAATATGTTAAGTAATATGTTCTAAAATCCATACGTTATCTATTTAACGTACTTTTCATAACGTTATATCAAAACAGATTTTAAACGTTAACGTTTATAACAAAACCCTAACTATATGTAATGTTTACATACAAAATAAATGTACAAGCTTTCAAGGCATGTGTACAAGTGTACAATGCATAACTTTTGAATATGTTTTTCCCTCCAAAACCAATGTACAACTCCATGAAGCACAATGTATAATCCGATTATGCATAGCATTTGAATTTACCATTTTCCCTCCAATTTCTTAAGGGATTTTGTACCACCTTTCTGGCACAACTTACAAGAACTCAATGCATAACATTTAAACACTTTTTCCCTCCCTAACTTAAACCCTAGCTCATTCTAAACCTTAAACCCTATCCCGAAAAACCCTAATGACCCATAACCCCCTAAACTAGTTCCCTTCTCCATGATGCACCACCTTGCCTACTATCTTGCTAAGCACCACCATGATTCACCACCTTGCCTACTACCTTGCTAAGCACCACCATGATTCACCACCTTGCTAGCCTCCTTTTACCTACTTGTCACCACCAAGCAACCACCCACACACCTTAGTCACCACCTAGCTATCCCCCTAACACCTCCATCACCACCTTAGACACCAAGCAAGACCCTTTGCCACCACTCCAAGTAAACTTGGTCCCTACTCCATGTAACTTGGCCTCTTCTCTTCTTTGCACCCCTATTATATACACTAAACATACGACATACTTCAATTCAACCATCAAAACTTCATAATACTTCAAAATCACGATCAAGCCAAGCTAAGAAATTAAGAAGAAAGTACACAATAGAAGCCAAGAAACAAAGAGAAGAATCTCTTATACACAATTCTAAAAGTATTTTCGATTGTTTTTGCTCATTTCGACCCATTTCATCCATTTCGTGTGCTAGTAAGTCCTATAACTCATTCCATAAGCTCTAGTATCATTATAGATATTATAACAGATATTAAGTCACTTGTATAAGCCTTGAACCATAAAACCATTTGTTTGGTTTTCCTAAAGCAAACAAAACCCTAATTCGCACCCTAAAACCCTAATAAGCCATTTTCGTAAAACCTAAACCTAAAACCAAAAAGCTATATAAGCTATTCTTATAAGCTCTTTTATCATTTCTATAAGCTTGAAAACTAATCTTAAAGCCTTAAAACCATCGGGTTAATCTTTTTAAACCAAACGAACCCGTTTTGGATTTTTAAGCTCATAAGCTCTTTTCACAAGCTATAAGCTTGTTAAAACTATAAAACCAAACTTATTTTAGCTTATTATGATAAGCTAAATGCTGCAAAACTGAATTGGATTCGAAAAATACAAAGTATATGGTTTTTGGACTTAAATCGCAAAACATTTCATGCAAAGGGGTATATATTGTAAATTTTGAAAATATTAAACTTTTGGGCCAAAAATGTAATTATCCTAAAGTTAAACTTCAGGGGTTTGTTTTGTCATACTTGAAAGTTAAAGGTTTAATGTTTTAAAAATATAATTAAAGGGTTAAATTGTAAATTAATATATACCAAGGGTATATATTGTCATTTTCATATTCTCAAAGGTATAAAATGTAATATTTTTATATTAATTATAAAAATATATTTAAATATTATAAGACTCGATTTTATTAAAACTCGACACCATTTGTGTTAATCAATTCGCGATCGATAACACTATAAAATCAATTATGTATAAAATATAACATAATTTATCATCCACTAGCTTTTAAAGAAACTTAAAAAGATAAAATCTTATCATTTAATCTAAAACGCGAGTTAGCTGGGTTTACGATTTAAAGTGCCCTGACTCCTCAAAGAAAACTGCGTGGCCTCTGGATTATGATTGCCCGAACAGTGATACAATATCTCCACAATTATCCAATCAAAATAATATTAAAACGTTACGAAGATTTAACAATCACACTAAGACTCGACATATTACCTTAGGTTACGTGACGAAGCTGCTTTCTTTCAATCGATATTCTGAACTTTCCCGCCCAAGTAGATAACATCATACTACCATACGAACGTCTTTCATTTGATATATTTTTTTCATCAATTAGGTTTCCCTGTTAAGGTGAAGTTCATAGCCTAGCTTTTACTTATTTACATGCTTTATAAACCCGCGAGGGGATACATGCTTAAACTATGAATTTTGAACAACATGATTGTTTTACCATAAATGCAAGAGATATATTATTGCCTAAGTAGCTTTCAGTGCCATTATTTCCATATCATGAACCATTAATTGCTTACGAGTAAACGCAAGTATTGTGAATAGATCTATTGGGGGTGACGACTCCCGTTTGCTTACCTATTCATAGGGTAGCCAAACGCACTATATTTGACCTAATAAGTAACATTGGCAAGTTACCTTTCCACGAGGACATTTGTTCATCAACCAATGTCACTACGGTGATTTCCCTGTTAATGTATTGGTGTCATGAGCTTAGATGCAATAATAATGTTTTCCATTATAATTGTATTCGTTGCAATTATAACCAATTATGGGTGTATAACAACGTAACCCACTTACCATTAAACTTGCATTTAACTGTTTTCCATGATAATACTATTCTCTATGATAATACTATTTTCCATACTGTTTTCCATAATAATTGTGCTCGTGCAATTATTACACTATAAATTGTATTTAAACTATTTATCATAAACCTATGAATTTCACACAACCATTGTTTTGATCATTTTTAGCATGTTTATCTCAGGTAAATTGAGCAACTTATGGCATGTACTTGAAGATGGCTAAAACCTGTTATCATTCATATTTTATGTTTTTAGATTTTGGGACCTGCCTTTATAAAACTCTGATTTTAAATGAATGATAATGTATCTTTTAAAAAGTCTCTTTTTTTAGAACGGCTTGTTAGTTGTTAGTGGTTCAGGTCCAGCAGTGACATCCATTTGGGCAGTATGCTTACCCTGAACCCGCCTGTACTTCCTCCTATTCCGCTTGAAGGGTAAAAGTCCCGGGTGGCACTCGAACTTGAGACCTCCCCTAGCCAAACATCCCCTCCCCAAGCCCCTAAAGAGGTGTTACATAAACGGTCATTCAGATTATTCCTATTGAAAAAGGGTGAAATGATTGATGGTGTGAAGTGTTCACTTTTACTTTAATAATGGAAGGTCATTAATGGCACGAATTTTTTACTATTCATCTTTTTGAGTTGATGGAAATTTCCCTACATGTTATCTACTTGATTATGAGAGCATATGATTTCAAACCCTATAAGCTAGTCGGCTTAAAACGTTGGAAACCATGATTATAAAAAAAATGTATCTTATATCGTCTTACTTCTTATGTATTAAGTAAATGATTAGTCAAATACGCTCGGAATAAGGTTGAAAAATGAGGATTATATACACTATATTGTTCCGTAAAAATCATATTTTATCCGTAAAATTACAGTTTCATGGTAAGTAATAAACTTAACGTAAATAAGTACAACAATACCCAATCTTGTTGAACCCAATCTTGATGAAATCAAATGGCTAGTACCAAACTAGTGCGGAGGTTGTGATAATCCATGTTACATGCATATGAAAGTCATGAACCACTATATGCGGAAGCGGAGTCAATAAATTATTTCGAAAGTGAAGGTTTTGATAATTTTTAAAAACTCCACTACCTCGTTTCATCCTATCGTCATGTATAGCTATATGGCTGTTGATGTCTTACAAGATTTTAAGTTAAATCAAGACTAGACCAAGACCGGCTTACACATAGGTGAATGGTGATAACAACATATGATAATTGTTTAATGCTTGTACATGTGTACATCTTTATCTAGGTTTTAATTCACAAAGTCTTGTTTTAATAGATTTAGTTGGCGTGTACTTACCAAAGAGTTATTAAAGTTGTGGACTTGACATGCATGTAACAATAATGCATTATTGTTGTCATCTAACGAAAGTCGTTGTACTTAACTGTTTTTGAAGTAATAAAGTTTACCGGAGAAATCTTTTACCCAAAAAGTTGTGAACTTGTGGTCTAACCATGAAAGTTTCAAGCATGCAAGAGATATCAGTCGAGTGACGATATATGAAATCTAACCAAGAGGTGAAGATGAAAATCGTTCCACACGTAGTCTCAAATCTTGGATCTGGTTATTCTTGGTTGTTGTTTACTAGTATTAGATTGAAGCATTTATTCGTCATGCGTTGTGTTCAGATCGAACCATTTAATCCATTTAAATTTTTATATAAAAATATAAATTAATTAATAACCATTCTTTAAAGTGGTTATACGAACTAAATGAGTTAAACATGTCGACCCGCTAACTTATTTAACACGTGTAACACATTTAACCCGAGCTATATGAGACATGTTTGATTACATGTATGTAAACATCTTAGGTCCGGGAAATCTACGTTGTTTAACTGTAGACATTTAAGCAACCTTGCCTATTCATTTTGGATTTTCGGCCCCAAGTACTGTAGCCTTAACTTTAAAGACTAGATGTTTAAATAAAAAAACACATATTTTCGTACCATCAGTCAACATGCATGCATTTACTAACACACATACAGATTTCGCCCCTCAATTATACATTTGGTGGAGGATTGTTCACGAAATGCATGTCAGAGAGGACAAGATTGCAACGTGGCATCACATGATTGGGACACGTGGATTTGTTTTGATATAAAAAAAACCGACCGTTATTCGAAACCGAACCGAACCGATGTGATTAATTAGTATAGCCATTTAAGTTTATGTCAGTATTACTAATCAGTGAATACTAAAAGGACTTCATATGTAATTTATTAATTTGGTGGATTTTACACAAAGATCCAAATTGAAAAGGGGTTTAGGAAAACCAAACGTCAAACAGTTCAACTAATTTGTATTCTTTTCGGATGGCTTAATCCTACTAAATCTACTAATTTGTATTCTTTTAAGATATTAATGGTCATTTTGGTAATTCTTTTGGGAAGTTAACTATGTAAAACTCATCACCTACTTGTGCTCTAGAATTTGGATGCTATAAGATAGTAATGGTCATTTTGACTTCTTAGAATTTGTATGTATCAGATGTTGAACAAAAATATCAAAGGGATTCTTTTGCTACTGATTTAGACTAGATCTTCAATCTCTATAACAGCGAACGGTGTCATGGCAATTTCCATTTGCTAGTCCTATGTGGCTTCGCCACTTTCATCGCCATGACACCATCATCACTCGCCAACTCCATCGCCACAATATTTAGCCAGTTAACCAACGCAGAAGCGGACAAAAAAAGGAAGAGAACGTTTGGCAACGGCTAAATTTTTTAAATCAAGTATTTTTTTATCCCATTTTATTATTAATCCCCTTTGATTATTATATATACTCCCTTTATCTCATATAACACACATATCCTAATAAAAACTTTCAAATTCTCTCAAAACACAACTAAAGAAAATGAGTGATTCTTCAAACTATTCGAATATGTCCGATCTCGATGATATTGAATACATTGAGTTGGTTATGCAACTTAACCAGGGTGAAAGTTCACGCCGTAGTTGTAAAGCGATAAATCGTGATCGGTATGTTGCTGAAGCACGGTTGTTGGCCGATTATTTTGGTCCATCCCCAAAATATCCGGACTACTATTTTAGACGTCGATATCGTATGAACCGTTCACTATTTTTAGAAATAGTCCAAGGTATTGAAAAATATATTGAAACACATTATCCTTTACCTGCTCATTTTGATTTTTTTGTTGTCCGACCCGATGCTACGGGTCTAATGGGTTTTAGTGTGATTATGAAATGCACATCCGCTATACGCCAATTGGCATACGACACATCACCTGATGCATTAGATGAATACTTACAAATGGGGGAACATTGTGCACGCGATTGTTTAGATTGTTTTACTATGTGCATTATTGATTTGTTTACGCATGAGTTTTTAAGGAAACCCGACGTGAATGACGTTCGAAAATTATATGACGCACACAATAGAATTCATGGGTTACCGGGTATGCTTGGTAGCATTGATCGTATGCATTGGGAATGGATTAATTGTCCTAAAGCATGGCACGGGCAATTTGGCAGGGGTGATAAAAAAATACCAAACTATAATGCTTGAAGCCGTTGCGTCATACGATTTGTGGATTTGGCATGCATTTTTTGGGGTAGCAGGTGCGAATCACGATCTAACAGTTTTAAATCATTCTCCGTTATTTGACGACCTTCTTGATGACATCGCCCCAGTTGTTCCGTTTGAAGTGAATGGAGTTACTTTTGAAAAAGGTTACTACCTAGCTGACGGGATATACCCACAGTGGGCAGCTTTTGTCAAATCATTTATGGTTGCACGAGACGAGCGAAATGCCGTATTTAAACGTCGTCAAGAATGTGCTCGAAAAGACGTTGAAAGAGCTTTTGGTGTCCTTCAAGGTCGTTGGCATATAATAGCTCAACATGCACGTGCTTGGACTGTCAACAAGCTACGAAGAATCATGTACACGTGCATCATATTGCATAACATGATTTTGAAAAATCAAAAGTTTGCGCTATCTGATATTGGCGACATTTATATTTGCCCGCGAGCAAATCTGGCACGGACATGGATCGAACGTTGCGAAGTGCAACCGAAACAAGCAAAAGAACTCCGTGATAAACAAACACATGCAAGGCTTCAACGAAATTTGATAGAGCATGTTTGGCAACAACATCTACTAAATGATTAGTTTAAATTCCGTATTGTTTTTTAATTACGTATTGTATTTTTATTTCCGTATTGTAATTTGTATTTTTATTTGAATGAAATAAATTTAGTTTGTGTGAATAAATGATAAAAATAAATAAATATGTGAGTGGTGGGACCCAAATGGCTAAAATATGGTATGTTATGAGTGAGGGGGTATTTTTAGTTGTTGTGTTGAAATGAGGTGGCACTGATGTCGCACTCAGTGGGGCACCACACCTTATGCTCTAAGCTTTAATCATTGAACAAGTGTATTATACAAATGAATCATTGAACAAGTGTAGTATACACAAGCAGAGTCTATATACGCTTGAGAAAGGAAAAAAACAATTGTTGGGCCAAGTTGGGCTCAAGCCCAAATATAAACGGTTTACCAAACCGAAAACCGAGAAATCGAACCGAAAACCGATTAAAAACCGAAACCGAAGAAACCGAACGGTTTCGGTTATGGTTATGCGAAAAACCGAACATTCAGTTATGGTTTCGGTTTTCACCAAAAACCGACCCAAACCGAACCGTGCACACCCCTATATTTACGTACCATCAGTCAACATGCATGCATTTACTGACGCGCATACAGATTTCGCCCCTCAATTATACATTTGGTGGAGGATTGTTCACGAAATGCATGTCAGAGAGGACAAGATTGCAACGTGGCATCACATGATTGGGACACGTGGACTTCAACGGGCGAATTGCATGCATGTACTCGAACCCGACAAAAGTTGCATGTGAAGCTGTTTTATAAAGGTATATATGTCATAAGTTTAAGTTGAATATATACGCAAATCAAATCTACCTATAATATAAAATCGATGAAGAAAAAGCTGTTCATCTATTTATCAACCCCACATAAGCAAATGCCACCTGTACTCTTCGTAAGAAAATATCAATTGCATCATCTTTAAACTAAAATCATAATATCTGTGACCATAATAGTTAAAGGAAAAAGATCCTCTCATGTTCAAAATGAACATGAGAGGTAATGTTGATTATGTTGTGAGGAGAAAAAAAAATGGGCCATCATTATAATAATTTTGTTTTATTTAATTTCAAATCTTCACTCACATAAACTTGAACATGACCCCTCATGTTCAAAATGAACATGAGAGGATCCTTATCTAGTCTTGCCCACGTGAAAAACATACCTTGCCTTCTCATTTTCTTTTTCTTCTTCCTAAAATTTAACACATCATATGGTCAATAGTTACCTGCTGTTACTTTATTAAAAATAACATGCTACCTTCTGTTTAAAGATCTTTTAGGTGATAAACCATTGAGTGGCCATTTTCCAAATCTTCTGTCGTACTATTTTATTTTTTTTCTCACTAACTTCGCCAACTAACATCTATAATGGTTGGATTTTACTTTTGATTTTTCATTGTTTTATTTTACCACCGTTATCTTATCTTTGGTAAAAAAAATTGTTGGTTTCTTTTTATTTTTTGACACATTTCCTTTTTAGCTATCGTTTTGTTAAAGCATAACCATATCACCCATTTCTAAGTAAACTGGTCAATATTGCAACCAAACATGTTTTGTGACTTAAATAGACAATTTCCAATGTCAAACGATATACTATTTACTTTAAGGACCTAATTATCTAAAGTTGTTGCTTTTTGCTAAAGAGTCTTTAGCAACATAATCATATAAACAGGACACATAGAAAATACGCAATTGACAGCAACAGTCGAGAGGTCACATCTAACATCTTTCAAAAGACTGAGTCCAATCATCATCCCCGCCATCATCAGATTCAACATCCATCACTCGGGTTTTGGAGAAGCTTCTGCTCGTAGATGCCTCACGAAGCACACTTCTAACTTCATTAGCAGCTTTATATGACAGCTTTATATGTTAGAACTTCATATGTTACTGCACCAATAAAAGGCCATTTTGCAAAATGTAATAAAAGGAATTTGTCAGTTTTATATGTTACAACACCGATTGATTGTGCATATCCCAAAACAACTATAATTCACTCAGCAACTAATTAAATTAAACCAAACATCCCCTTTATCCTACACACCCATACGCCATAAGATACATCCCTTATTTTTTACAAACATCTCTAAACTTGATCCCCACCAATTTTTAGGACTCATCTACAATATTACTTGCCATATTTCCCGATTCAAATGAGCTCAATCCCACAACTGGCTACGGGATACTTGCAACATAAGACAATCATCTGCCACTCATAACAACAACTTAATTGTTTCTGTTTTTAAATAAATGCAGTTCCATGGCAATTTTAAACAAAAGAAAGATATAGAAAATTATCTTAATAATAGAATTCTACCTGATCCCTACAATATCAAATCGTTAATAACTAACTTAACGAACTCCAACTAACACAATAATCATACCATAAATACTGAACTTAAAAGCCTATAAATCATTCTACACTATATATACTACCCGTAAAATAAAATAAGTGTATGAAACTTATCATTTGTAGGAACACCTAATTATCTCATTATAATTTTATTACCAATTTATCTCTTTTCTCCCCATCTGTGTCCCTCTAAACAACTTGATTAAATAGATATCAAAATCCTAAGAAGTAGAACTCCAAACGGCCTAAAGTATACGCTTTATCAGGTTAGGAGACAAACAAAAGCATAGTTTTCGGCTTGTTTTATTACTATGTTAAAAAACTGAACTAACCTGCCATTTTGCAGTGATGTAATCAAACCAAAGGCGTCTACCTTTGTGCCGTAGCAATAGCTGAAATCAACAAAGACGCAGAAAGCATACACATTTTTTCATATTTTATTGAGACAGATTAATGATAATATATTATGCAAGTAAAGCTAAAATTTGAATTTGACTTACCTTTATAGCAGTCTTGGGTCCGGTCACGTCAAATGAATAGCGTAATCAACATGCAAAACCTGACAATTCTACACCCTCCAATGCCGCTACGCCTCTGTGACACCTTCATATTCAACTTCCCACCGTTAATACCATACAAAGTCATTCAATTTTATAAGAATATTCAAAAACAATCTTTTATCCGTAAAATTACAGTTTCATGGTAAGTAATAAACTTAACGTAAATAACAACAACAATATCCAATCATGTCGAACAAAATCTTGCCGAAGCAAATGGCTAGTACCAAACTAGTGCGGAGGTTTTGATAATCCATGTTACACGCATATGAAAGTCATGAACCACTATATGCGGAAGCAGAGTCAATGAATTATTTTTGAAAATGTAAATTTTGATAATTTTTAAAAACTACACTACCATGTTCCGTCCAATCGCCGTCTGTAGCAATATGGCTATTGATATTGCTGGTAATTCAAGTACAAAACAAATAACAAATAAGAACAAACGAAGCGGAAGCTTTATTCAAATTATCAAACCAAATAAAAAACCAAATTCAAAGGTACCAAACACAAATTCTAATTCAAAAAGTACCAAATTCTAATTTAAAAGGTACTAAGAAAACTAAACCTATTAATCCCTATTTATAGGCTAAACTAACCGTCATATGATAGTTTGCAAATTCCAAACAAACTTGGTGGACAAGTCACACAAATTACCAAGTTTACGAAACAACCCTTAAAGTTTAAGTCATTTTTCTAACAATCTCCATCGTGACTTAAACTCCTCCACCTGCTTCAAATCAAATTTAAAATTCCAAATTCCAAAAACGCTAGAGATACTAGCCAAATTCAAATCAAACGATCGATTCCCAAAAATAATCCGAAACAAAATCGATCCGAACCAATTCGATCCAAAACAAATGTCGATCACTTCAAAACGAACAATCAAACGTTGACCGACAAATGCGAACACGGTCAACCAAACAAACAAAATGGCTCAAATGATCTTCAACAAAGACAATCAAATTCAGGCGACCAACTTGAAAAGTCTGACAAACGAAGATCCAAATTTTCAAACTAACAAATTCCCAATCGATCGAACAAACTTCAAACGACATGATAATAATCAAGTCTTTAAACACCAAATCAATCTTCAAATTCCAAATACCAAATTCAAATTCTAATGACCCAGTTATTTGATAAGTATTACGGTCCAACTTCAAACTGATTATCCGTATCAAACAAATTTAAGCTAATAAATAACTTAACGAACGAGCTCTAATAATTCAAACGCCCCAAATATAATACAAATAATAATTCTAACGATCCACTTATATAATAAGGATTATGGTCCAAATTCCAAACTAACGAATCCAAAAAAGCTAACCATAGCTTAGTCTTCAAACAAACAATTAAATAAGAAACCCAAAGAATCGATCCTATTAACAAATAAATCGAACAAACAAAATCTACTAACCTCAATATTCAAAAGAACCACACGAAAACAAAATTCTAACCAAAACCCAAAATTTATCAAAAAGATCCAACAGATCCCATCACAAACAAACCTATTCAAAAAAGCTGATACTAACAAAAACGACCGATCAAAATTTTTTCTTCCAAACAAAATATCGAATACATATACATAAACCATATATACCAACGATTTTTCAAACCTGATTCTCAAGCGAAAAAGTCAAACAAACCCTTTTTTTTCTTTTTCTTTTTCTTCATGACTAAACGAAACCTAGCTAGGATGTAATTCAAATACAAAACAAATAACAAATACGAACAAACAAAGCAAAAGCTTTATTCAAATTATCAAACCAAATACAAAGGTACCAAACACAAATTCTAATTCAAAAGGTACTAAGAAAACTAAACCTAACAATCCTTATTTATAGGCTAAACTAACCATCATAGGATAGTTTCTAAATTCCAAACAAAATTTATGGACAAGTCACACAAATTACCACGTTTACGAAACAACCCTTAAAGTTTAAGTCACGTTTCTAACAGATATCTTACAAGATTTGAATTCACAAAGTCTTGTTTTAATAGATTAGTTGGTGTGTACTTATCAAAGAATTAAAAGTTGTGGACTTATTTTCAAGCATGCAAGAGATATCACTTGATCTTATTATCTTATCAACACATTTTAATGAGCGACGATATATGAAATCTAGCCGGGAGGTGAAGTAAGATGAAAATCGTGCCACACGTAGTCTCAAATCTTGGATCGGTTTATACTTGGTTACTTTATATAGGTTGATGCGTATATTCATCATGCGTTCTCTTCAGGTCGAACCATTTAATCCATTTAAAATTTTATATAAAAAAGTAAATTTAATAATCATTGTTTAAAGTGGTTATACGAACTAAATGAGTTAAACATGTCGACCCGCTAACTTATTTAACAGTTGTAACCAGAGGGATTTCGGAAGGGTGTGCAATATGTGCCGTTGCGCAGGGCCTCCACTTAAACGGGGCCACATTTTTATCAGTTTTGCATATGATTAAGTATAATAGTAAACATATATGAGTCATATAACCCAAGTTTATATGCAATTTCTCTTTAGTTTACAAGTGTAATAGGGCTTCTTTGTTGTTATTGCCTAGGGCCACCGAAAACAACGAGACGGCTCTGGTTGTAACACATTTAACCCGTGAACCAATTTAGATAAGCGAGTTAAACGAGACATGTGTTGGAGAAATCCTGATCGTGTTTGATTACATGTACGTAAATATGTTACGTCTAAGAAATCTAAGTTGTTTAAATAAAATGAAATTACTGTAGGCTTTTGAGCAACCTATCCTATTCATTTCGGCCCCAATTACTGTAGCCTTAACATTAAAGAATAAATGTTTAAATAATAAAGGATTAATTGCTTGAAAATGTATCATATTTATCATTTTTTGTTATTATGTGTACTGAATTTTTTTTTTCTTATTATGTGCTTAAACACTCAAAAACACACACATTCAAACACTACCACCAGCACGGACGGAACCAGGGGTTCCCGCGGGTTCCGGGGAACTCATGGATTTTTTCGATATAGCGTTAATTTTTGAAAAAAACATCGATTTTTTCTAAATGCACTCGGTCTATCAAAATGTGTTTCTAGTATTATTTAGTTAGTATACATAAAAAAAATTATGCACCTAGTTATATTTGGTCCCTGATGATTGATGGGGTAGAGAGAATGGAGAGAGGAGAGAGAAAGGCACGAGAAATACGAGAAGTGGGAAGGAGGTGGAATATGCTTTTTCCACACTTTTATTAAGAGTCATTGATTGATGTTTTTATTGATACAACGGATGAGAACACTTTTTAGCCTTTCTAAAGTTGCCTCAATTTCTATTCGATAGCGTGTCCTTTCTCACATGCCTTCTATAGTTTTAGTACCTTGAATATGATCATCTAGGTGCTTTACTACCATAATCTGAAGGGTACCCCTATTGGTACCCCCTGACCCACTAAAGAGTTAAGATCAATATAGACCCAACATTTGTCATAGACCCAATGAACCAATCCTAGCCACTCATTTTTTTATCAAAAATAAAAAAACCCATTTTCACCTTTTTTTTAAATAAAATATCTTACAAACGGTAAATCGTCACACGACAAAAAATACACCATCGCGACGAGTATTTTTTTATCTTTCAGTAGACGGGTGACACGATATACTTTCGAGAAACTTTTTTTCGATTTTTTTTTTCAGTCACGAATTGCGAAAATCATATATGATTCGTATAACGAATCATATATGATTCGTATAACGGATCATATATGATTTCATAAAATCATATAAATTTTGAAATTTTTTCCATAAAATCATATATGATTTGTGATTCTGACAAACTTTTTTTCAATTTTGTTTCAGTCACGAATTGCGAAAATCATATATGATTCGTATGACGAATCATATATGATTCGTACAACGAATCATATATGATTTCATAAAATCATATATGATTTCATAAATCATATATGATTTTATAAAATCGTATATTACTTCATAAAATCATAAAAAAAAGTTCGTCGAAAGTACATAGTGTCGCCCCTCTATAAAAAGATAATTTAATTCTCGTCGCGATGGTATGTTTTGTTTTGCGTAACGATTAACCGGTGAGGAGAATATTAATTTTAAAAAAAAAGTGAAAGTGAGTTTTTTTATATTGATGAAAAAATGAAGTTGGAGCTATGATTGGTTCATTGGGTCTATGACAAATGTTGGGTCTATATTGAACTTTTGGCACCCACTAAATAGTGCCAAAAGGTACAAAAGATTCTTTTTGTACCCTCCTTTTTACAGTGCAACACAGTTTTTTATCAGTTTCTGTTCCGTAAATTTTGACAGTTTCATACTTTTGACCTGTTAAACTTTATATTTTTCGTTCCGTTTTTGTTCCGGTCAACAGTTTATGAACATATAGCAAAATTTATACAAATACAAAAAAAAATACAAAAAAAAAAACGCAAAAAAACCGGGGGGGGGGGGTACAAATGGTGTTTCAGGGGGTACATATAACATAAGCCTAATCTGAATGTTATAGTACGGTGCCCTGTATTTGGCAATGGGTGCTACTATTGGTACCTCTGTCCCGTTAAAAAGTACAAAAAAGGTATAAAGATTCCTTTTGTACCCCTTTTTTACAGTGCAGCGCAGTTTTTTATCAGTTTCTGTTCCGTAATTTTTAACAGTTTCATACTTTTGACCTGTTAAACTTTATATTTTTCGTTCCGTTTTTTCCGTGTCACAGTTTTATAACATATATAAAATTATAAAAATAAAAAAAATTAAAAATAAAAAAAATCAAAAAACATGGGGCGGGGGTACAAATGATTTTTTTTTGGGGTATTTATATCATGAGCCTTTGGCAATTTAGGTCGGATATTATAAAATTGTACCAACAATTTTCTTTATGACCATTGTTCATGCCTGCATATTGAACATATATATATGGAAACGAATAGTCAAACAAGAAGTAAGGTCGAGGACGAACGATCAAACTTCACATCGTTTCTAAGATGGACACTCGTTTATTTGTATATACATCAGTACAAAACAACAAGGGCGGTAATTTTTTAATACAGGTACTATAACGAAACATTTGAAAAAGTACACATTTATTATACAACCGTGTCTTTCTTAGTAATCATTCATAGATGCGTGGGGAAATGGTTAAAGAAGACTTCGAATCACTGCTAATGGAGATTTTGTATGTGTAGTCATCAGTAAATTCAGAAGAATCGGTTGATGTATCGGTCAGACCACTTCCATTGTTCATGGGAACGAGACTTGCTCCTATCCCGAGGTAGTTAGATGGCTTCGTATTATAGTGGTGAATGTAAAACGAAACATTCTTGTGTGTTGGGTTCCACCATTCAGTGCATCTCAGTGAAGCAAATGAAACATACCACACCCATGTAACATACCGTTCACCACCAAAACTTTCCCCCCAGACTACATCATGGAACATACCACGCATATCATCACTCGCCTCCTCCTTTATAGTTATGCTTATATAACCCCTCATATCAACATGGTCTTCCAGAATAGCAAAAATTAGGAATCCACAAAAGTCGTTGCACCAGTTCTCTGGAAGAGGCAACCTACATTTGTTCCCAGCATAAAGACGATTTGTAAACTGCTTTGGTATCTCAAGACCTCTAATTCTGAGAAGCATGGACTGATGTTCAATAGCATTTCCCTAATTTATCAACACATATTCACGCGTACATTAGAAGATGAATTAGGAGGTTGCACTCGCAGGATATATGAGTAATATTCAAAGATTGACATAAAAAAGCAGAGAGCCATACCTTGAGCATGGATTGTAGTAATCTGTTGCCATCAATTACAGTACTATCATCCAGCGAGATATAACATAACCATTTACAGTTTTCACTGAGATTTCCTATGGATGTAAGTTTGTCACATCGATCTGCTATAAAAATAGCTATACTTGATGGAAGCTCTGGTAATTTTACAAGACTAAAGCAGAGTGACAGGTTGAGGAGCTTGAGCCGAGTAAGTTTCGAGAGGCTGAAATGTAATTTGGAAAAATTATTATTACTTAGATTTAGATCTTGTAAGTTTGATAGCTCACCAATATCAGATGGTATTTCTCCATCTTCGAAATGGCAGCTGCTGAGATTCAACTTTCTTAAGCTACATGTCAACGGAAGTGGAAATGGAATTTTCCTATGTCCGATGGAACATTTGAATTCTTCCAAACATTTTAGCCCATCAAATTTGACTTCTATGCTGTTTAAACTGAAACAGCAGAACAAACGTAGATAAATAAGGTTGGTACAACGTTCACCAATTGATGAGAGCAGAGCGTCTATCTGAATGCCATCCACATCCAACTTTACTAAGCGTTCCATGTTTGCTTGGATTTCTGGAAAGACTAACCTTTTGTGGCAATGAATGATTTGAAGAGACTCGAGTTTTTCCATCCGAACAATGGTTGGAAACATTCTAAGCTTGTAACAAAATGCTACATGTACGTGTTTAAGACTTCTATGATTTCCAAGTGATTTGTGAATCTCTACTAATACATAACATTCGTTGAGTTCCAACTTTTGAAGATTGGGGAGTCCATCAAAATCTGGTGTGCTGACTAGTCTTTCCAAACCTCTGAGTTGAAGCACTTTGAGTTGTGGTAGATGCTAATGTATACAAACATACACATGTTAGAACTGTCAAGATGTGAGTAAAATAAGATTTTATGACAAAGAGGCAATTTTTGTTACGCTTATCACATGCTTTGGGATCATTATGTAGGCAATTTTTTTGTTTTAATTGATACATCTACGACAAAGCTACAGGTAGTCACCGGGGACAACTAAACTATAAATTATAACTATAATTATATTAGTATATTATAAGTTTATATATACTAAAGATATATTAAACAAAAAAATTTCACCACTCTTGAGGTAGAGTTTTTAACCAACTCATAGTGTTAAAAGTATTTACCAAAATGTAGTTGTATGAAAAATGTTATCCAAGTCATGGTATATGAGTAATTTGCAGCATTTTTATTGATGTTCATTTTTATTACATACTAGTGATTTCAATATCTTTTATTGATGTAATAAAAACATTTAATATTTTTATAAATATGTCAACAACGAAATTTATGAGACTAGTTTAATTAATTTTATTACATCGGACAATTATTCTCGTATAGTCTAAAGTTATGTGGGAACTTTTTTATGTATATATAGGTGTGAGTAAATCAGAGTAAAGAAAGTTTTTCGTTTAAATTGTAATTAACCATTTAAATAATTAATACATTGTGGCCCTTTTTTATAAGTAGGGATATTTTAGTCTAACAAAATACTATTTTTAAAATTTTTAGGTTTTAAGCGATCATTTTTCTCTTTATGTGTAATATAAGTAGATACAGCTAAGAAATGACATGGTTTGCTTATTTTTTTAAGAGTAAATTGCAAAAATCGTCCCTAAGGTTTTGTCAAATTGCATGTTTCGTCCCAAATAGTTTGAAAGTGCATAGATAG